>JALPQI010006938.1:0-42549 GCA_025490895.1 Thaumatotibia leucotreta | reverse complement strand
TATTTAACACTTATTATTATTAATTAAACTTATCCTCAATTTAATTCCAAGTAGTATTTAATATTTCATTTTACTTTATGATGCTATAATTAGTTCATTATATAATACAAAGAAAGTCTACATTTCCTAATCAATAGCTGATCCAATAATTAATTTAAAGTTATTGAGCATTGACCATTAAGTGCGATAATCAATAGCTTATGAAATAATCATGCAGTAATTAACAATTAATAATTCCCTTAAACTATACTTTTTTTAATACAAAAATAACTTTGTAAACGTAAACCAAATACTTAGCGTGCCTATTTATTAATAGGCGCTATCATGTATGCTTAGACTTTTAGCCTTGCGAAGTGCAACGGGTTTCGATGCGATTTTTAAGGTTCCGTAGCCAAAATGGCAAAAACAGAACCCTTATAGTTTCGCCACATCCGTCTGTCCGCAGCATACCTCAGCAGCCGTTAATACTAGAAATCTGCAATTTGGTACAGGTATACATATCAATCATACCAACAAAATGGTACAATAAAAGAATATTTTTTCGGGTACCTCCCCAACTGTCACCCGTTTCCTGAACTGTCCCACTTCATAGTGGGGATGATTTTTTTTATTTGCTGTAATCCTATAGTGTGGGATATCATTGAGTAGATCTCTTAAAAATAATAAGGGTCTTTAAACAAAGTTTTTTTTCTAAAGTCAATATTTTCGGGGATAAACGCTCAAGAAAAAAAATGTCCCCCCCTCAAACTTTTGAACCATAGGTCCAAAAATCATGAATAGTGGGCTTAAAAAATACTTTGGAATAAAGCTATTTCGAACATGATCGGCCCAGCCGTTTTTGAATAACTACGGAACCCTACACTGAGCATGGCCCGACATTCTCTTGGCAGGTTTTTTATTCAATAGTGTTAAACTAAAAGGCTGGTGCACGGTCGGAACTAACTATTTATTAATATCTAGTAAACCCGTAAGACTTGGGAGCGTACAATATGGTTAACGGACCAAATACGTGTGTGTCAGCAACAGCTGACCAGAGACAATAATGTCATACATAAAGAAGAGGTTCTATTTTGATAAATACCTCAACAGATGATGAGGTATGGTAGATTTGCATGATTCAAAATAGTTGTAAAGCAAGCACCAAAACAGTCAAGCGCAACATTACAGTTCCATTGCAGTACTTCACAATTCATGTGTACACTCAGCACAATAACCGGGCGATACGTTCGGTCTGCCCCGTAAATCCCCATTACAGCCGCCTGCAGCACTTTAAATATTTACTTTTACAGCTAATACTGTTGAGACTGTACGAGTATTCTCTGCGTTGGGAATATTTTCTTTCCAGGTTTCTGGTACTGAAAATAGTGGAATGATATCGGTTACAAAAATTACTTAAAACCGAAATTTTTTGCTCTGAAATTGATTATTTAATTTTATTATTTCATTCATTTTCGAAACTAAATTCGAATTTCAAATGTTATCTATGTTCTTATATTATTCATTCGTGTATTCCGTTCCTATGTCATTAAATATTAGAAATAACGAAACGTTAAATATTAGATATCACAAACCAAAGAAAAAATACTGAAGATTACTAAGTTTTTTTTGGTATATGACATCTTATATTATATAAATTTATATACATCGTAGTGTTACTACATGAGAAAATACAACTAAAAAAATATTTAATATCAATGTACGTTATTCCACAATTTTTTTTTTTTTTAATTTTGGGGTCTTTAAGTAATAACTCGCTTTGCCCCAATTGAAAAACTACTTTCTAACCTCTACTAACTTTTTTGCTCTTCAATGTTTACCTCTTCCATGTGTTTATGCTAACTTTGAAATAAGATAAGATAATAATATTTCTCTTTGCACAAATGTCTGCAAGTCCACTGAAAGCTATATTCAACACGATTTTTTTATTTATTTAATGTCTGTAAGGCACTAGTTCCACCAAAAGAGACTTAGTGATTAATAGCTCAGCTATTAAACAAACAAAAGATAATCACTCCCGTGTAAAGAAAAGAGACACGGCAACATTTGTAGTTCACCGCTGAGCTAACACCTATACTAGCTGTGCGATCTTTTGTTTTGTTTTTATAGCCGCGTTATCAATCGAAAACTTGCTTCTAGTGGGACCAGTGCCTAACTCTCTATAAGTTCAAGGTGTGTTAGAAAATAAGATCAATTTCTGAAGCAACAGCTAATCAGAAATGGGGAATGCCGACTATTTCTTTGAAGCGTGTAATGGAGATTCCGGGGAAGTTCGAGTTGAGTCGTTATTGTGATGTAATTTGATTCAAGGGCGCGTAGGGCGGAGTGATGTGCTCGGGAATGTTCGAGAATATTCCTTGTGGTCTATTTCTGAGAGAAATCACGTCCTTGGGAATAGCCACCAAATAAGTGGCAATACAGTGTGTGGCCTACAACCGGGGTGAAAATTTAAACGGTGCATTAATAAGCTGATCAACAATCATTTTCACATATTGTAATTAAAAAAAAAAAAAAAATTTTGTAATTTTTTGTTCATGTATTTTTCATTATTATGGGTTCATTTACTTGAATTAAAAGTTATCAATAACTTATCATTTTTGAATCATTCAAAAATGTACAATTTTTTTTTAAACCGTATCAAATTAGTGTAAAAATGCAAACAAAATTATTGTTATGACTTCCTACCTGGTATACTATCAAGATGTCTTGCGACTGACAAGCTACGACATCGTGATGCCAAGATCCAGTACTAAAGGTCCATAGGTTTGAATGACAATATCTCCGAACTTAACCACTTTGAAACACCGGGACCTTTACAGGATTATTGCTGATAGTCTAAGGAGTCACTCATTTCATTTTTCTCCCGTGTTAAAGACCACACACTGTATAATTTTATAAGGAATTTCATATCAGACAACTTCAATCTACTGCTGGACACAGAGGGTTGCCAAACGCAGGAGTGTTTTTACAATGATGATGCTGCTGTCCATCAACTATCTTAAATAAATGAATGAGAAGTGACTCTTCAATCACTTAGTCATCTCTTTTGATCGACAGGAAATGTTAAGCGGCGCAAAAAAATAATTTATTAAAAAGTAGGTAATTGGAAGAACTTTAGTGAAAACATTTATTAAACATTGAAAAATGCTTTAAAATTGTTAATATCACAAAAATATGTAACATACTGTCGTCTTTTATAGTACCTACACAAGTGTTGAAGTTTCTGAGAATAATTTTGTCAGAGAATTTGTTCCTCACTAATTGTTAGCGAAAAAAACCACTTAAAGAGTACAAAGCGTGACCTTCACGACTCGAATTGAATTTAAACTCTCACACCCAACGGGCGGTGCGACGATCGTCAGTACGCGCCGTGTTCGCGAGTCGTTGTGCCTGAACGTGAGCTCAGTGGCTGATAATGGAGTCCTAGGCTCTCCGAAACATGACGCACGCATTGACTAAATATTAGTGAGTTTAACCGTTAAATTATACTTCATGATTCGAGTGTGTGAAAATGAATGCCCAGCTATTGGCGAGCAGTGCAGTGCCAGAAAGCGGCCAAATGAGTATTTTTTTGGGAATATTCCCCAATTATTTAGTCCCGAATTTCACAGCGCATCACTAGTCAGGCTTCTGAGGAGCTTGATTAATCTCGCCGGTAAAGCCGTCGTTTAATTAAAATGGGATTATCTGGAGGCTGCAGCGGCCAGCTGCGCCAGGTACAACTGCCATCATAAATAGCGGAGCGGCCAGGGTGTTCATAAACATATGAGCAACCCCTATTGTTATGGTGTTAAAGTGCATGTTCAAATATTTTGAACATCCTGGTGGTTCTGATATATCTGATCGCGACTGTACAAACTTGCCCCCCTAGCCTATACGTGCGTTCGGGATTCAAATCGATATTACGTTTGTACTTTTTAATGCACTGCCAAAAAAAAGTAAAATTAAATCGACTGCCAGTCGACTGGGGATCGTTTTGCGGCTTGCATTTAAACAACCCAGTTGATAATAATAATATAAAGTTTTAAGCTGGCATGGTCATTTACATTATTAGTATGACTTAAAACGATATATGAAAGGTCCACGAAAAGAACATGTGTCTAGTCAATTCAAATTACAAAAGGAAAAATCACCTTACTTTTAACAGAATAAGGTGTGAATTTGCCCCGATTTTTTTAAGCACTGGACATGTTTTTTCCGTGGACCCTTCATATTTAAGATGTAAATTGTAATTTTATTGAGCACCCGATATTTCGACACTATTGCAAAATATCTTCTTCACGGAATTACTCCGTAAATATTCCGTTTTAAGTCAGATGATAATATTTTATTGAAACCTCAAAATCACGTCTTTGATGATATCCAAGTAGTTTTAATACAACTTGGTACTTTTATCTTGGTTTATCTTGGCCCCGGAACTATGATCTGGGTTATGATTTCATCAACAGAATTTAATTTGGAAATACGAGTGTAAGGCGTCATACACAGTCTTATGTATGACGCCTTTCAATTACACTTACCTGATTGGGTATTTCTTCCTTTCTTCAAAGATACACTCAATTATAAACAGACTTTATTCAGTCTATTACCTTTCTCCAAAGGTTCCAATTATTTACGTCACCTCTAAATCGGCAGCGTCAGTTATTTTTACAAACGTACCAAAATACCTTTTCACAGCGCCCACAAAATGTAATAACGTCAGAAAAATCGCAGAAAAACAATTTGCCGACGGAAAGCGGTGCGTCACGATGAAACTGTATCGGATTGAATAGGGTCCTACATATTATATCAAGTGTAAAATTACTTATGGAAACGAAACGCGTATCAGTATGTGAGATCGGGCGTGAAATATAACGAGGGCGTGTTCACACAAACTGGACGTTTGATGCTTTGATGAAATAAGAAACATATTTTAAAGCTTTGAAAATCTGGGGCTAAAAATAAAGAGAAACACTGTTACACTATGTTATGTTTGTTCCACTACTCAACCGACTTTCAAAACAAGGAGGAGGTTAACTGAGAGCTTTCGACTGAATGAACCGATTTTAATGATTATTTTTTTATTTGAAATCTTTTGCTCACCAATTCGTCCCATTTTAATTTGGTCCAGTTTTGACAATGGCAACCACGAGAAAACCACATCTTATATTTGCATTAAGCATGTGCATGCCGAATGGACAAATAACTCAATATCACGCCGACCGATTTCGATAATTATTTATTAACAGACTTCATAAAAAACTAAGATGGCCCCGTTGGCACCAAGTCATTTTAATAAAGCAGAAAGCATCTACAGTGCCACAGGGATTGGTTGAAATCAAACAAACGAATTAAATTTTAATGTAATCATTAGGTGAACTGATGACTTGGTGAAGCTAGGAGTCCGCTGAATGCGCGTGGCGCAGGAACGGTCATCAGAAAAATCTTTGGGGGAGGCATATGCCCAGCAGTAGATGTCTTTCGGCTGATACAATGATGATGATAAATTTGGTGAAAACGTTACAGGTTAATTTATTAGCACAGTCGTGATAGATTATCAGACTATTTTTACAGTTTCATTAACAGTACCTTTTAAAGAAATAAACGCACGGTGTGCCCGCGGTCCTGCCATGGAATAGCCACAACGCTATTACGCAGCAAATTGCAAACCCATGCCCTACCCTTCAATCAAACATGCCCAATTTCGTGCCCAAAGCGTTCTCCAACGCCTTTCCAGTCCGGGTGAAAATCAGACCGAGACCCAAAGCATAATTGTTATAGATTTTGTAGTCGAGTTAAACTGATCGGAACATGACTTGCTTGGTTAGAATAGCCTCGTTTTACCATGAACTGATAGCGACATCTCAGAAGGGGAATAATCTCAGAGAGGGTTTTCTGAAATGACGTTCACCAGGGCGGCAGTACGGAGGCGTCAGGTCGAGAAACTTATTTAAATTCTCAGAGCGGCTATAATTTCATGTTTAAATGTTTTGTATGAGTTAATAAAATTATTTTCTTCGGTTACCGCGAGGATTACTCATGAAATAAAACTATGAAAACGGATAAGCTTAATAAAATTATATAAAATAATTAAAATATCTCCTCGTTAGTTTTCTTTGGAGCTAGATTACCTATTGTGTTTCTTAGTGGGACCTTACGGCTAAGTGGCGCCAAGTTGTGGCATACGTTTTCGAGAAAACCCTCATTGGATCAATCACCATGTCTGCCTCCGTAGCCTAGTGACCTTGGCCTACGAAGCTGGAGGTTCCGGGTTTGAATCCCGGGGAGTGCATTGTTTGTGTATAATAAATATGTAATTATTTATCACAAATATTTATTCCATGGCTGTCTATGTATTTAAGTATGTGTCTATTATGTTTATCGTCGCTTGCTGCGACCACGTATAACATGGACGACACCAGCTCAAAAATGTCCCCAAAAGCTATTTTTCAATTATGGCAAGATGGGTAGGACATAGCGCTTTTCTTAACACCGCGCATATTTCAGCGCAACATCTTTGACAAAATGTTTATAGAATAGGTATCCATCCATAGGCCAATCAAATATTTGATGGACCAATGATAACTATTTTTAATTAGTGGTTTATGTTTTTATAGGTTGACATAGAAATTCATTACGTGATGCATTCAAGAGACGATGACACTTGTTGAAAGGCAATTTAGTACGGCGTGCGGCTTCCGTGTTTTACTTGTTCGCAGGTCGCCTGGTACCCAAATCACAAGCCTTAATTGAGCTTACCGTGGGACTAGGTCGATTTGTGTCAGATGTCCCAAAATATTTATTAATATTATTCATTAATAATCACGCTTTTTGTTGTTATTTTGTCAGGTCACCCAGGGTACAATAGGGGCAAAGTATGCTAGAAGAAAATATGGTCTACTAAGATGATAAGTGGGTGACCCACTATGAAAGGGCTCCGAAACTGTCAAAACAATCAAAGTTTTGGAAATTTAAATGTCATTAAATTTTAAGGTCGACCCAAGAGAACGTAATCAAGGCAACTCCAGACAAAAAATGTGACTGACGCATTCATAAAATAATACCTACTCTGACCGACAAACTGTCAGCAAAAAGACAGAATATTAAACAAAATTTGGCGTGTAGTGTGCCACATTTTTCTACTGATAAGCTAGTTCGCTAAAATAAAGTAAAATTTCATAGTTGTAAGAAACACTCAAAAAGATTTCAGAATAAAGATCGAAGTTGTTAACACTAAAAATTCTAATATTCCACTTGAACATTAAAGTCTCATACGCAATGAATTTTAGAGCTTAAGATCTATAATCGAATGGAGAATTAAACATATCAAGTTCCCTTTGGCAACTCTTAACGAGGATCCTGTTAATGAGCCGAAATATGACAAGCAATCATATTAATATTGAGTCGATTTGCTAGATAGTTTAATGTGTTTTATTTAGAGCGTTGACAATTCCTGCTTCCCAAAATACTTTGCTGTCTTACGTTTATCGAACCGCAGCTTGTTTGCTTCTGAATAAATAAAGATTTGTCTCACGGTAGAAGTCTGGGCAGAATGAACGTGACAGCGATCGACAACCTAGCTGCTTTTGTACAAGCATTGCTGTCCTGCCTCCCTATCACGTATTACATTCTACGGTAGATTTAGGTAGGCGTAGTGGCACTTGCCACCAAAGAAAAGAGGGGCATAATCTTGAGCAACTTATCATTACTGGGAAGATTAATGGTAAACGATCAAGAGGCCGCAGCCCAATAAGATGGACAGATCAAGTCCGTTCTGCGTTGGGTACCCAGCTACACACTGCACTACACGATGCCAAGAATAGGTACAGACGGCGGGACTCCGTAAGACAGAAGCTCATACCACGGGGGCTTCACGACCCTCAGCAATGAGGATTACCACGCAATGAGGTTGAGGAGGAGTGGCAATGCATGATAAAGGGTCATGTGAAAATATTCACTGTTAATGCGCGAATCTTGATAATAAATGATAAAGCGGAACTTTACCTACGAGGCTGGAGGTTAGGGATTTCAATTCCAGCGAGGGCATTATTTTGTGTATTTGTTTATCACAAATATTTATTTCTTGGTCGAGGCTGTCTAAGATGTATTTAAGCACCTATCTATTATTTATATCCTCGCTTGGTACGCACATCATAAGCCTTAAAGACCAAACGAGCATTCGCTCATTCTATCCCCCACTCTACGAAATTCGTTCGTTACACAAAACGTGATTCGTCGAAATTCGTTGATTTCGTAGAGATAGAATGAGCGAATGCTCATAGACCATAACATAGACCAAACGGTCTAAATGCACCTTTAATTGAGCTTAGATACCGTAGGACTAAGTATATTTGTGTAAGATGTTCCAAGATATTTATTTATTTCTTTAAAGCAGGGCTACATCTGAAATGTTACCTTAGGTAAAATCATTTAAATTATTCGGATACACCTATCTTAGATCAAGATGCTGCAAGATGATTTACTTAGTTATTCACGGCTAGGGAGCTTACCTTGCAAATTCGGCCCGTTCATTTCCACGCAGATGAAAAGACAACAAGTTACTTTAGAGCCATCGATCTCTGTCAATAACGATACGGCCCCAAACGAATAAAGATATTGAATTCGGGTCGCGGTCGCCCGTCCTGCCGAGACTATTTCGGTTGTAGACGGCCTGAAATAGCTTTGGAGTTAAGATATGGGAGTGAAGATGCGGACAGAGAGGCTTTGTAAATCAGATAGACTATGTACCGTTGGTCAGTAAAAGACAAAAAAATGTAAACAGTTTTAGAATTATAACTTATGTGAGACTCAAACGTATTTAAATATTTAGCGAAACAGGTTACTCATGTTAAGTTGTGTAACTTGTGTGGCATTCAATTGTTTGTTATTCATAGAGTTAGAAAAACATTTCACCCTGTAGATAACGCTTAGGGCTGCTGACGATAATTATCCAAAATCGTGATTTTATGACTATGTCAAAATTTTAAGTAATACGGTACTAAAAAGAATCCAGTAATATAAATGTAATGTTTGCTGAACTAACTCCCATGATAAATTTGTTACTGTGTATTTCCTCACTCCTGCATCTAAAGATACACATCTCTCCATGTTAAGCAATCCTGACGACAAACATTAACACAGCTTTCTCAGTACACTTAGCTTAGAAGGCTGGAAACTAGCGTAGCTATGTCAAACAGACTGCATACCTGACAATCTTAGCCTGAGCGTAGACATCTTACGCCAGTACTTAATTTCACAATCGGTAACTGATGACAGGTTACGATACGACCTTCAAACCTTCAAGAAAAGAGCGTACTCCCACCTTAAAGGCCGGCAACGCATTTGCGACGCCTCTGGTGTTGCGGATGTCCATGGGCGACGTTAATCGCTTTCCATCAGGCGATTCGTCTGTTCGTTTGCCACCTATAGCATAAAAAAAAAAAGGTAGTTACTATGCTTATTGACTAACCCTAATTTTATAATAGTTATTTATGTGGCTGGCGCATAATAACAGTGATCTTATTATGAAACTCGCCTACGGCTCGTTTCCTAAAATCACACTCATGTTTAATGCCTAATTATGTACAGTCACATACATAACTTTATCTACATCTTTATCATAAGTTTAGAATGATAATTTACCTTTATTTACATTGATATCCACTAAGTAAAATACCTCTAAATATAACAATTCAAATCAGATGAAATTACTCAATTTGTGTAAGAATATCCTACAGTAAATATGTACCTATTCAAAAAAAACTAAAAGAAGTTAACTTTATAATGTTAACATTAATGTACTGATATCGATACGTTAATGTTAATATTATGATGCACTATACTTTAATGTTAACATTATGATACAGCCACAGACACCGGTTTCTTAATATAGATCATTACATTACCACCGCTTCTGAATATATAATAGGATAATTATGATATGGAAGTAGATAAACGTCTTAAATGTAACAAGCCGCTGAGTACTGTTCGTTTCTTTCGTTCTTATGGACATATTGATAAGACCGAAATGGACAAGTCGCTTGCTACGTTAGGAGACGTTTATGAATAAGGGGGTAAGTGTGTTACCAATAACAAAAGTTTAGTATTATAAGGGGGATAGATGGGCTAATATAGTTAATTGTTTGTTGCTACGTCACTTCCGCACTTACATAGGTACTTGTTAAAACGTGACGGCAATGACGACAAACGATTAAACATAGGACCATCATAAGCGTACTGACATGCTTCTAGATTCAAGCAGTCTATGATGTTTATTGGTTGAGCGTACACTTGCTCTGTCGTTAATGTACGGTTACAATACAAAATACGTCAAACAATGAAAATAAAAATTACAGCAACTTTTCAACCCAGCTTTGTCCGTGAAAATGAAGTAGAGCGAAGTATTCTATACAAGAGGCACCATTGTTTCACTAGTTTCGAACAAATAAAACAATAGACTAGGGATCAAACAGTTTGAGTTTCCATTGAATTCGATTGATTAACTTTTCAAATTTGACACATTTCGTATACGGAAGACTAATTCTTGAAACAAATGATCATAATGTGTCTGAAGGTCAATGACATGGTATAAAGAGATAGTAATACAAGAATATTCACTGCGAAATGGTTTTTTATTTGGGACCCGATATCTCCAGATACTGTGTCCAAAACAACCAAATGGGCAGCTAGCAATATCCCTCAACCTCCTGCCGCCCAGGCAATAAAAATAGCTAGTGAATTTTGAGTTTATAGTGTAAGAAATAGAATTTAATATCTTTTGTTTGAGAAGATCTTTTAAAAGGTCTCCAGAAGGGAGGAGGATAAAATATGATACAGGCTTTTCCTTAAAGGTGCCGTGGTCACCACGCTTGGCAATCGAGTTGAGGGTCGCAGTAGCGTGTCCACTATGATGATTTTCCTGCCAATCATCAATCAGGTCACTGACACTTCAACCCTTTAGACGACTCTTACGACATTCAGGAGGAGTTGGGGTGTTGACAAATGAGCAAACTGCTTAAACCATTAGCAGACTAATAGGGGAAACAAAACCGCCTGCCACGCTAATTCAGTAAGCAACACCGAGATAATGCTCGTCATCCCTGATATGACTTGATAAGGAAGCATTGTGCGTCACGTGTCGCCGGGGGTACGCACAATGGCTGATGTATGGTGTGAATTATTACTTGTGTTGACTTGTAACGATTGATGTTGAACAGCACGACAGTAATTTATACTTCGAAGATATATGTAATATTGCCTAGTTATTTTTTACAATAGGTGGTCAGATTCAGGGGAAATTCTTTTGTTTTTGTGAAGCGTGAACGCGGGTTTAGTACTTGATAATGGAGACCTAGGCTCTCCAAATTCTCCAATACATGTCCCGCGTAGTGACAACACACGTGAGTTTATAGTTCTTTCGTTGAGTTTACATGGGATAATTGTTTCTGTCTATGAGGAGTTTGAGGTCGGAAGTCCAAGCAAAAAACATGTTTTAATATATTTTCAAACATAAATACATTGATTCGCAAATTCGATGTTTACTCGTATTGCAAACTTACATTACAATACGAGTATTATACAATACGATACAATACGAGATTTGCAATACGAGTACATACAAACAAATAGTATCGAATTTTTCATGACTTTCATAAATTCGAAAATAGGCTTTCATATGGAACAACATTTTTATGGCACAGAACCCGCATAATCATGATGTCATAGATTTTCATACAACATTCCGTCACAGTAGGCCATTTTCGAGTAATTTTTTTGAAAATATTATTATTCCATTCGGAGCCAAGACTGCCAGGCTTAATCGCGCTAAACCGGGAGAGTTGGAAGACAAAGGGGGAGGCCTTTGCCCAGCAGTGCGACACTAACGGCTTCGTAATAATAATAATTATTATTCTATTGTTTCCTCTCACAATTACGTGTGATGAAAAAAATTGTGTGCCACGGGCATTACAGTACATTCACGTGCAATAATATCATCATCATCATATAATCAGCCATCGGTTGGGCAGCGTTCGGGAAGCTACGACACATATTTTCGTCCAATATTCCGCAGTGTTTGAAGACGAAAGTCTAATCAGTGTGTGTTGCCAGTGATGACATACGGTACTGAAACGTGGCCGCTTACAATGGGTCTCATAAGAAGGCTCAAAGTCACCCAAAGGGCAATGGAGAGGGCTATGCTAGGAGTCTCTCTGCGTGATCGGATTAAAAATGAGACCATCCGCAGCAGAACCAAAGTAACCGAAATAGCTCTCCGAATCGCTAAACTGAAGTGGCAGTGGGCGGGGCACATTGCGCGTAGAACCGATGGCCGTTGGGGCGGGAAGGTTCTTGAGTGGCGGCCACGTACCGGAAGGCGTAGCGTGGGTAGGCCCCCCACAAGGTGGACCGATGACCTGGTGAAGGTCGCAGGAGTCCGCTGGATGCGGGTGGCGCAGGACCGGTCATTGTGGCAATCTTTGGGGGAGGCCTATGTTCAGCAGTGGACGTCTTTCGGCTGATATGATGATGATGATGATGATATAATCAGCCTATATGAGTTCTATACGACGTACTTATTACACAGAATTAAATTGCACTGGGCATATTATTAAGTATTCCTATAAAAACCTTATTTTACCTTTGATTGTACAATATTATGAACTCTCTGAAACAAAACCGGCGTCTTCAGCTTGGAGTTTACCTTCACGTTTGTTCTTCACAATTTCTTATCTACCGTCTTTAATACACAACACACTGTTGTGAAATACTCATAATACTCATATTATGCAGCGGAGCATCTGCAAACGGGACATTCCACGAGAACGTCGCTTACGTAGCGCGATTCTTTTAGTACTTCTAAAAATTATAGGAACCCGAGTTCTAGTGTGATAATATTTCGTGACTTAACTTACACGTTCACACAGTTTTTTCTAACTTTGAGCATTTATTTAACGTAGCTGCCATAAATAGTATAAGCATCACGTAAGCGACATTCTCGTGGAATGCCCCAAATGTGACCTCTCCTTTGGGCACGCTCAATGCTTAGTTTAGCAAACAGGATATGCGTGAGAACAATGCACTTGTCCTTATCACATCACACCGAGTGCACATGCTTGCGGGTAATGGAGTTAAACGCCGCAGTGATTTGTGATTTGATTATAATAATATTATCAATAGTTAAACCTATAAATGCAAATTCAACAAGCTGTAAACTGCTGCGCGTGGTGCTGCCAACTCATTTCGTGGGTGCTGTAAGAGTTTTCATGCAAAACGGCCAATTTTAGTAGACAAAATGCGTACGCCTACTGATATAATGTGTCCTTAAGTACCTTAAGGGATTGAAATATTTATTGAATATTATTGAAGATTGATGATGGGCAGCGGTGTGATAATAGTGAACACAGCTTCCATATTAAAAACACACCAAATTGGCTATTTAAGCTTATTATCCATTAAAATACTTTTTAAAATAAAGACAAGAACTGTACAAATAAATGTTCATTTGAAATTGTAGTTATTTTTTTTTAGCTATTGCCCTAACCAGCTTTAAATATTTTATAGGAAAAAGTCCGACAATTAACACCGGTAGTTTGATACAATTTCTCAGCCTAGTTTTTTTAATTGTGGGTATAATTTACTTTGATATTGACGTTCATTTATTTAAAGGTGATGTTTTTCCGCTATAATAATATTTCAAGATAATCTGTACTATAATAGATGGCATAATTTACATGAAATGAAAAGCAAAACTTACCGACAGGGGCGTAGAAATAGTAAATTACTTGTAACTACTGTAAAAGAATATTATTGAAATGTATATCCAGGGAGAAAAAAGTAGAATACAATTGTATGAAAAAAAACAGCTCCCAGTTTGTCTCCAACATTTCGAGTAGGTACATACAATATTCCACTCTTGATCCGGAGAATTACTCAACAACTCTTATTTAATTAGGTCCCATTTTGTTAAAAGAAAGAGCCAAAAATCTGAAGGACTAAATCAGTATAAATATGATCCATTCTGGTAAACAAATAAATACGCACACAAATCATTAGCTTCTATCAGTCCACTGCTGGACGTAGGTCTGTCCCATTAACAGGCATTAGAAGGTGAATGCCCATAATCGCCACGTTGGGCAAGCGGGATTGGTGATTGCAGTAGTTAGTTAGTTCACGATGTTGGGGTTATTGCCCGTTATCGGTCGTCTATCAACGAATAGTCACGATCAGTGACTCTTCAATACCTTAGTCGACTCTTACGATACCCACAGTAAGTAATATGGGGTATACAAATAAATATATTTATGGATAATCTCATTCAAAGACATCCAACTTCGTAGACAGATCAATCATGGCTAGACTACTAAGCGATCCAGACATAAAAAAACTATTCTAAATATTCATTAAGAGAGCTTTGTTGTGACTCCACAGTCCCGAGCCAACTTTAAAGAGCATCTCATTAATCGGATTTCCTCCCTCGCTAATTACCTCCCCCCTCGCACCGAGCTCGTAATTATATCCTTATTGCGTTATCGCCTCGGCTCGATGCTTCCTCATACACATACTAATTAAGTTTGGTTTCAGTCCTTTCATAGAGATGGCCCGAAAAGCGGGCGACAGCTATTCATAAGAAGTTTAAAAATTCGGAAAAGTTGAGTAAATATTCTCGGAGTTTTGTTAATGTGTTTACTTCAAAGTCCTTGCATGGAATAAATGACCCAAGGTAGCGGTTTACTTTAAAGTCGTTTCAGTTTACGCTGAAACTCCCAAATTAATATTTAATATTGGTATCTGGTGACTAAATTGATTCCTCTTCTTTATTTTAAATAATAAAATATATGAAAATTTGAAGATATTTAAATCGGAAAGGAAAAAATCGTACGAAGTAAATTAATTTATTACTGGCCGAAATAACTGTATACACATTTCATTTTACCATGGATTACTAATTCACCGTATAATTCGCCTTTTTTGAGGAAATTTTGCTAATTACCCAAAGGCAAAATAAGTCACAAGACTAAAAATATATTTTATTTTTGCTTTACCTTCAATTTAATACTTCCTTATAGACATATTAATTAAGTTAATTTTTATCGTTCTTCCGTGGGAATGGCCCAAGAACCAAGCCAAGAGCTACGCGAATATTATTTTAGAGCCATACAAATTGTAACCCGTCTTTTATTTTGAATTACTGAATAGAATAATAACAGATCACAGTCAAAGGCGTCCAGCCTTATCAGATATTGCATATAGGTACTCGATAATTTACTGTACGATGAGATCTGAAGCTGATTCTGAGCTACGAAAGCTGATGACGTGGGTTCTAATCCTCCAAGGTAAGATTGGTGAACTTGGTCTTTTTTTTGGCATTTGAGATCTTTAGTTCGAAATCGTAAAATGCACACACATCACATTATATTATAGGATTATTAGGTATGTAAATAATCGTCATGACATACCTGATAGCCTTAATTTAGTTATTGAAAAACCATCACAGAATGGTGCATATTTGAAACCAAATGGCATGCGTATTAATCCGAACAGTCCCGTCTCGGTACAACAAAAGCAAGCTGTCTCCCATCGCTCTCGTAAACCTAATAAGAACGATGAAACTGAACCTAATTAGTACGTAGAGCACAAACAGCTAGGGCTATATGCACTGGGTCCACCGCAAGTAAGTAAGCGATGAGCTATCGGCTATAGAAATGAACGAAACGTGTAAATAAAAGAGGCACGGCGATATTTTTATAGTTCACCGCTGAGCGAGTAACTAAAAAAACATAGTCGTGTTTCTTTTTTTTACACGGAAGCGCGTATCTTTTGTTCATTTCTGCAGCTCATCGCTTACTTGCTCGCGGTAGGACCAGTCATACGCTACTGCGATCGTCAATCCGCTTGCTCTGCGTGACGATTATTGACATTTATCTCCTAATACTAACTATGCGGATAGTTAATATGAGAGCCCTACGTCCAGCAGTAGACTGGAAAGCGGTGGCATACTATCCCATAGCCTCATAGAGCCCAGATTTTTGCGTTTATTTCTTTAACTTATGCTCCATTTGTACAGCTTTTCCTGGCCCGATCAGTTCAGCACACACGACTCATCATTTTTATTTGGTCGGCGTTCCCCACGCCATTTGTCCGAAGCACCGCGCCGCGCTAAATCACGCTTTGCTATTACGACAGTTATAGATTCGAGGATGCGTCGCGCTGTATATCAACGGCTTTTCCATCCCCGTCTAAAAAGCTAGACATAACTTAGATTTTATTATTGACACAATTTACAGAGGGCCGGCAATTTATACAGGGTGGCCATAGCTATTGGACAAACCTTGAAGCCCTATGTAGGTTTACTTCATAGAAATGGCCTAACGTTAGTAATATTATTTTGTTAAAAAATATGTTATTCTATTGTCAGTTGCCCGTACCACGAACCCTGTAAGTTAATATACGCGAGTTTATCCGTTTTCATAGTTTTATTTCATTTTAATATGTTTTTGGTAAAACAAAAAATTCAAAACTTTAAATTCCCAATAAAAAATTGTTTCCAATAATTGCCGACACAAGAGACATAGGTACCCTGTACGCTCTACATCGTTGTATACGACCTTGCCCTGACAACATGATTGTGTCACTGCATTGGCAGCGCAACTTCGAATAGCTCAAAATCTAATTAGTGATAAATAAAGCTAGTCAACAAGGTTTAAGAAAGTTTATATTATTATTATATCGACGGTATTTTAGAATGGCAATTTGGCTAGGTCTGCAGATATGTACATTTTGGCTGTGTCCAATGGTTAAGGTCACCCTGTATTAAAAATAGCCTTTTGGTATCTCGGACAGCGTTGAAATATGAGGCTTGGGCATAATCCGCCCTTTGTTCGGCCACTATCCTCGCCGTCCTAAAGTATAATCTCGAATTATTCCCGAAGTCCCGAAATAATATTTGGCCAAACCCATAGGCGTATATCTACTTAGACTTCTCATTGTAACATGATTGTATAAAAGCCAAGCGCCCATTATTCAGTCTGGATTTTTGGAGTGCGAAAATGAAATAGCCGTTTATCTGAGCAGTGAGCACTTTCGTATGTACGTTTATTTGATTCTACGTAATTTTTATTCTTGCCGTGTGGTGACGGCAGTAAGAATACATTTGTCACCACTCCAACTCCTGCTGCGGGTGTCGTAAGAGTCAACTAAGGGATTGAAGTGTCACTGACCATTCTACAGCAGCAGCGTCATCATAGTGGACACATTACTGCGATCGTCTATCCGCTTACCCAGCGTGGCGATTATGAGCATTTACCTCGTAATCCGTTTATACGCATAGTTAATAGGAGAGGCCTACGTCCAGCAGTGGACTAACATAGGCTAATGATGATGACGATTATGATTTTTTATTCATTCTATGATCTTTCACACGTAGCGTACTTATTGGTGTATCTTATTTTACGATTATTAAAAATTAATAACACATACTCCCTAAATCGGTTAATTTTACCATTGTTCCCCAAAACACTCTGAAAATTAATTCCAGTCATTCCCGTAACTGCAACCCGTCTCTTACTGTTTTTTATTTCAAAATAAATGTACCTACACAAAAGTATATGTTCCAAGCAGTTTACATGACTTTGAAAGTATCGGTAACGTTAGGTTTTACTCGACACGTAAAGCAGGCCAGATCGGATTTATCAGATCTTGCGTAATTCTAACCGGAAATTAAGGTTGCATTCGATCCTATCACATTTTTTTTATTTTATAAAACTTTTTATGTTAGCATTCTACTAAATTAATTTGGTTGATTACACCAGTTTTTTGTTGATTACACCAGTTGTTTGGTATAATGTACAATGTTCTTTGTAGATTCAACCAGAACTCTGGTATTGATTTCAACCTTTTTAGGTTTGTAAATTTGATAGCAAGGATTTGTTACATACATCAAAGTTTCCTCGTAATAATATAGCCAACCTCAGTTACTTTGGTAAATATTTTTTTCAGTGCATCGCGCTCGCTCCAATATATCAGTGCGAGTGAAATAAAATGCTTTACGTATCGAGTAAAACCTAACGTATCCCTTACTTTCCAACTCATGGTATAGCTATTGAGCAAAGCGCAAGTTCGGCAAATGGGCTGTCACGGTCGTGTCGTTCAGCCACGAGTTTGTATGAGATCCTCGTAAAGAAAGCACCTGCGTCGACTGTACCAACTTTTTTTAGTGCACAGTAATTTCTTCTTAAGGGTATGAAACGGACTTGAGCTATAAGCTTAGTAACAAATGAGACGAAGAATGTAATTGTTTATTTCATCACACTTGCTTTAAGCCGTGTGGTGACGGCAATAAGAATACATTTGTCACCATTTGCGGAACCTTTCTAACCTCCCAACATTTATTGTCCCAAATACCAACAATGTATACGGTAAGAGAATATGGAAATGTTTCCTACCGCATGTCTTGAATAAGTTCCCGGATACATTAGTAAAATCAATCGAGGGTCGAACCAGTAGTCAAGCGAGGAACATGATAAAAAATATATGTTAAAGCAAGCAAATAGGCATTTGCAAAGTGCAAATACAGTAAGTACATAAATTAAGTCCATATAAGCAATGTATAATAAAATAATAATAATTAATTTAACCCTTAAACAGGCCTGGCGATTGTTTCACTTTCGTATCCTGATTTCGGTAGATAATAGCGTCAATAAAAAACTAATTTCTTGTTTTTTTTTTTAGAAACATTATTTCCAAAAAAAAACCCGGTGGTCAATATACGCCCTGTGCTCGTCACCAGGAGGCCCACGTGTTCCGTATGTGGCCACTGCCCTGCTGGCGATACATTGAAGTTTTAAGGGGTAGTTGTTATGTTTAAATGTAATTATGGACAAAATAATACCACAATAAAAAGTAAGAAAAAAGGATATTTATTTTTACATTCAAACGCCATTTAGCAAAATCCGCTTCAAAACTAACTTATAATTATATACTTATAGTAAGTCTTGAGATGTTTAGTGGGTGGACCTACATGGTGTACAGTAATGAACTTACCCTTAAATTTCACATAAATGCCCAGCCGGGCAGTGGTCACATACAAACCACTTGTGCCAGACCAAAACGGGCAGAGGTCATATAGGGCCCACAAACTTTAAGAGCAAAAATTTTAAGTAAAAAACTATTACCGTGACCATTTATGACATACTACACTTACATTACCTTATATACTACCAAAATAAATCGACACATAGCACTTACCGTAATTTTTTTCGACACAATAATAGTATTTATCTGGAGCAACACACAAAATCTGCCACTTTTTCTGTTTTTGAATTTGACAACTAAAACGTCAAAGAAATTTGTTCTGACACATCGATTTTGGGTGCGTTCAGAAATCTGTCAGTTAATAGACTATACGTCAGTGACATTTAGTGGCCGATACAAGCATATTGCTCGTCAGAAAAAAATCATTTGCTAAGTGGTCGCTATGAGATCACAACCTGGTTAAGGGTTAAGATGACTCCTTAACTCACAAAATCTTTTTTATTTAAGATTAGCAGTTAAGTACCTAATGAATGATGTAATGATTTTGTTTTTTTTTTATGAAATAAACAGATAATTTTTTTTTTAAACCACCCCAACTAAGGAGTTGGGGTGGTCTGCGGGTGTCGTAAGAGTCGACTAAGGGATTGAAGTGTCACTGACCATTATTTGATAAAAGATTGGTGATGGACAGCAGCGTCATCATAGTGGACACATTACTGCGATCGCCAATCCGCTTGCCCATCGTGGCGATCATGGGTATTTACCTCCTAATACGTATGCGCATACGTATACGCATAGTTAATAGGAGAGGCCTACGTCCAGCTGTGGACTATCATAGGCTGATGACGATGACTGGCTTTATAAGCGCGCCATTGCTTGCATTCGTCGTGGGGGTTATAGACAAGTGATTTTTTTTAGGAAGTTATAAAAATACGTTATTAAATATTATTTTATGTGCTATCTTAGCCGTTAAGGCTACTTGAATAAATAATTTAGACTCTGTCAGCCATACTGATGAATTGTCCATGATTACTATTCCCGTAAATTTTACTTATGGGTCAAATAACGTTTCATTATGTTGCGTGTCATAATGTAGCTTTATCTACGGCATTTATACGGCTTTATAGCGCCGCTTACTGCGCCGAACCTAGCTCATAAATATAGATTGTGAACGCATGTCTCGTTGGACTGGCCTCATGACAATGCATCACATTTCATGAGATCTGTTTAGCATTAACTACACCAATCGTCAGCAGAATAAAAAAATGGCTGACTTTCCATAGCATTTGAGCTCTTTGACACATATCGTGAAACACGTTCGCAGATATATTTTTACGTTAATACTATTGAATATCAACAATTGTAACAAAAAATGCATATGAACTCATGGTTTAAGATTTCAAGTTGGAGAGCCGAAATCGTGTTCTAACAGTGCGTGATTATGAAATACTTAATGCAAGTTGTTAGGTTTGCTTACATATTTTTTGTCAATCCCACAATGTCGTAACAGATATGCTTACCATAGAAAAAATCAACTGCGAAAGATTCTGTTTGTCACGGGATTCGAACCCGCTTCTTCTGGATTGCCGGTCTACCACAATCGTCCGCAAACTGGACAAATCTCCGTTGCGTTGAATTTGCTATAGAGGGCGCTCTGCAATCAATTCAACTTGATGTTGGTGTTACTTTTTTACAAATTTTACAATGCGGATAATCCCACAATGTCGTAACAAATATATACATATATTATATTTTTTGTTTTCTACTGAAAAACTGTCATTTAAAACTGCTAAATCTTTCTGTTATTTCATCAACCTACCATTCGAAACCACTACTTAACACAATAAAACAGTATTGGGTTTCTTCCTTTAAACCATTCATACGCACTGTTCGCAACTTCTATTTCATTCCGCGAAAAAGACTCCTTTGTCGGGAACGTGACGGCTATGGCAGCTACCTTAAAAATATTTAGAAAGTGCGAGAATTCTTTATAAATACAAACACCTAGTTATAAAATTAAAATACATCAAAATTGTATTCGTAACTTTGTTAGAGATGCACGCGCACGGCGTCATGTACCCGACATTCTCGTGGAATTAATGGCGACTTTAGGTAGGTACTCGTAGTAAAAACAAATAATAAAGCAAACCATATTTTCCTACCAACACAAGACCACTTTTCTCAAAATTACCAATCATTATCTACAAACAGACCACCGTTTGAGCTCCCCTGACGTATACCTGTGCCTAACATAGGGGCCATGTTAGAGTAGGGATCTCAAAGTCGAGTAGTATGTTTGAGAGAAGCTCTTAGGCACAGTAGTCGACACCTGTGTCTCACTTTACGATGCCACGTATCTTATGTGCTTGCCGTGTTGTATTCCTGTAGCTAGCTCGTACAATCGTTTCAGTGCAGTCTCCTTCATATAACGGAGAGGTTAGTAGTAAATACAAACATTGACAACGAAGTAACTGATATACGATTAGGTATTTATACTCTTGTGATAAGTGCAAAACTAGGAAATTCGCTAATAGTGGCGACAAATAAAAGGACAAGTAATGAATAAATTCTTTCAATTTGGCTACATTTTATACCTATAAAGATCGCCTCGATCTATAAATAACATATTGTACCTTTTACACATATAATTAATAAACATAATTTTTATAATACGACTGTATATAATATACATATCGGACTATTATATTTTATTATTGTATAATAATAAAACATAATTGTATACGAAGCGTTTGGCAAGGGATCAAATTAATTTTAATAATTTATTTTTTTTGGGTTGTGTGTCTACGTGATTCATTTTTATGCGTTCCAAAACTGAATATTAATGCTATTAGAAATCTGTACAATTTATGTACATAAATTTAATTTTGATTGTGATTTAGATTGTGGCATTGTACCGCGGATGCTGGCGGCATTTCCTCGCTAATATCGCAATACTGATGCGCTGTACGAGGAAGTCGCCAGCTCTTCGATCTTCAGTTACGTCAACCAGATGTTTCGCGATTTCAGCAAACAATTTGTGTGCGGCCCCATGGACCTAAAGTTCCTACGCCAAACGGGACAAAATTGTATTGTGTCTTTGCCGAAGCCCTTTTATTTATTAAGTTTTCAAAATTCGGCATTTTCAAACGCAGCGGCGGCGGTTTCTTTAAGACAGGACGGTGCCAGGGTGTCTACGATCAGCCGAAAGACGTACATTGCTGAAGGTAGGTCTCCCCCAAAGATTGCCACAATGACCGGTCCTGTGCCACCCGCATCCAGGCGGTAGCATATTATAAATTGTACATATATTTCCAAGCTAGGTATATCTTCTCTCAGACAATTGAAAATAAATGTCTTGACATTTACCCTGGTTCGCCAGAGCAATCGACTCGCCATCTACACGAGCGTTAGCGACAACACATCGGCTTTGCGGTGCACTAACGCTTCGCCATCGGTAACCGTCCTTACGTACGGCACCGCAGTTGACTTGGACGCTAAATTGTACTTTCGATTGAAGTTATTGCTCACCTGCTGCCAAATGTCGTGTTTCTGACTGTAAGATGGATGCCGCTATCGATAAATAATCGTTGCTTTTTGAACGCCCGAAATAGTTGAACAGCACACGAAAACAAATATATCTTGTCCACTTTAACCATTGACTTGAATCCTCCTATGTTTGGAGTTATAAGCGTCTATCGACAGAAGGAAAAATCACCTTACTTTTAACAGAATAAGGTGTGAATTTGCCCTCTTTTTTTAGGCACAGGACATGTTTTTTCCGTGGACACTTCATATTAATAAATTAGAGTTTGAGTTAACATTAACACTTAAAATAAGAAGACACACTACTAAATTTAAGTTTAAGTAAAAATCTATAAATATGGAGCGATTGATGTAATATCAACCACAACGTCCTAGAAGAAAGACAGAGAGCCCTTCTTTTTAATAACATCCGTGGCAAAGTACTTATGCTTTAATTAAAAAATATATATACGACAGTGGCTACAAGACCTCCCAACTTGGTACCAACGGGACCATCTCAGGGTATATAACCCAGTTCTATAAAAAAAATAGGTCCGCGATTCTCGGAGATATGAAAAAAAAAATTCAACTGTCGAATTTAGAACCACCTCCTTTGTTGAAGTCAGTTAAACAATAGTAATTTACGACATTTTCCTTAAAATAGTTGCTTACGTTAAGGTGGATTTAGAACAAACGAGCGAATGTTCGTTTTATCCCCCACTCTACGAAATCAACGAATTTCGACGAATTAGAGGTACGTTTTGTGTAACGAACGAATTTCGTAGAGAGGGGGATAGAATAAGCATTCGTTCGTTTGGTCTAAATCCACCATTAGGAAATCAAGCATGCAGCTTTTTTGGTATTCATTTAATCATTGCTTCTTTCAAACCAACCAATGTTTGGCTTGTTAAGCAACGTTGCGTATACCGTATCTAATAAAAATATGTATAATATTCATCGCATGTGGAGTGCTCTACTTTGCATTCATATGTATGTACACTCACCACCAGATAAATATCGAAGCGGCCACGGTTTCAAAATATCGAAACATGCACCCTAACACCATGATAATAGAGGCCTGTGTAGATAATTCTGAGCACTCTGACCGCTCCCATATTTCTGATGGTGTACAACAGCTGATGCACCTGATCTCATGCAATATTTACCAATCGCTCGCTGGAATAGGGTTGAACATTGCAAATATATTTTTGTTTCGCGGGAACCGTGTATTTTTGCAGAACTCATTTCTACGTCTAGCAAGGAAGCAACTCTGCTTTACTTTTTTATCTTCAACTGTATGTATTTTAAAATAAAACTATAGAAGCGGTTGGGCGAATACAGCAAAGAGCTTGAAACGTCGACGGGGCTTTATACAAATGCAATATGGAAGTCGCCACGCAATACAAAATTGCCTCTCAAAAATGTTCCTGTATTTTTGGTGACATATTTTACCCACTCTTATAAATAAATATCTTAGGACATCTTACACAAATCAACCTAGTCCCACGGTATGCTCAATTAAGGCATGTGATGTGGGTACCAGGCGACCATATATATAATAGATACTTAAATACATAGACAGCCATGACCAAGGAACAAATATTTGTGATAAATGAATACACAAATAATGCCCTCGCCCTGCCCTCGAACCCGGAACCTCCAGCTTCGTAGGCAGGGTCACTACCAACTAGGCTACGGAGGCTGACAAAAATTTATAATTTTTATGAATTTAAAAACGGTTTTGATTATTCCATCAAAGTTTTGTCTGGCTATCACATCTTCAGCCTATCTCCGTGCACTACTGGACGTAGGCCTCTCCTATTAGCTAGTGTATAGACGCACTAAGAGGTAAATGCCCATAATCACTATGCTGGATAAGCCGATTGGCGATCGCAGTAATGTGTGCACTGCTGCTGCCCATCATCAATCTCCTATGAAAGAATGGTTAGCGACACTTAAATCCCTTAGTCGACTCTGACTACACCCGCGGGAAGAGTTGGCGTGGTGACAAATGTATTCTTACTGTCGTGCCGTAGGATAAAGGCTTCACTAAGACAAGATTGCAGCTAGATCCAATATTCATTACTGCACACTGCCACTCCCAATGTATTTGGTATATCGGTTGAGATTTGATTTATTAATTGTTAGTCTGCTGTCGCTCAAATAACTTGAGTGAGTAGGTATTGTACAGAGTCTAAATTAATAGTACATTGTGCATCAAGGGAGGTAAGTACGGAATTACGGCGTCGGGCTTTTAATGACTCGAGTTAGTATTCCGCTTACCGACCGTGATGCATAGAATGTTTTTCATGACACTTGCCGACAAATAATACGTTTTAAGACAAAATATGATTAAATGACGTACTAACATTTCTGTTACTCCCTAGGGAATTTCACTTTTCTATACTCCAGCTATGCATGCAAGCAACGGCGCGCTTAGACAGCAAGTGTGATGAAAATTATTTTAGCTACCTTATAATTTGTGAAACGACTTCAAAAACGGAGGTTCTCAATTAAAATGAATTATTTTTTGTATGTGTGTAATGTATTTGTATGTTGCTCGATATCTCCGAGAATCGTGAACCGATATATGATTTCTTTTAAATCGAATGAATGTATTTGTTCGTGATGGTCTTGTTGGCACCAAGTAGGGTTCTGATGATGGGAATTTGTTATCATTTATTTTGTTGTTTATATTTGATGTCATATACCAAAAAAAAAATACTGAGTTCACTATTGCCGGAGGTGGAATTCAAACTCACATCCTCAGCCTTGTCAGAGTTTGTGCCTGATGCCTAAACCACTCGGCTACTCCAGCCATATACAGGGTGTGGCCTGTAACAGGAGCAAAAAATCAAATGGAAGACTCCTCTGACTGCCTCTAGTTATTCGCAAAAGGTCCCAGTTTTTTAAAGTTATCCATTAACGGTCGTAACGTTAACATGCTGTTTCTCCAGCATGTTAACGTTACGACCTATGAGTGATGTATCTAGGTATCACAACATTGTACCTTATTAATGATTAAACATATTGGTAGTTCAGTGGACATAAAACTAAATGAGCTAAAAAGTTTTTTTGAACTCATGGTTTTTTAACTGGTATTAGCAAAAAAATTTTTTTTTTTGTTTTACACCGATATAACTTTTTTGGTATAAGTCGACTGCAGTAAAACTACATAAAAAAAGGGAAAAAATTAAAAAAAAAAAAAAAAATTAAATTTTAACTATTAAATTATGACTATTTATTGGGTTATTAGTGTACCGTTTCATTTTTTGCTCCCATTACAGGCCACACCCTGTATATGTAGTGTAACAACTTAAAAACGCTAGTCAATAAATATTTAGTAAAATTATTTGAGATGTACCACAAAAAATTATATAGATCGTTCTATTACTGCAAATACCTCTTAAGTGCACAAATCATGTTTTTTTTTTATCATCATCATCATGTCAGCCAAAAAACGTCCACTGCTGAACATACCTAGGCCTCCCTCAAAGATTGCCCCAATGACCGGTCCTGTGCCACCTGCATCCAGCGGACTCCTGCGACCTTCACCAGGTCATCATCATGATAATAAAAATCATTATCGAATAACATAATAAAATTCGTGCACTTAACAGGTATTTACACTAATAGGAAGAGATAATATAAGTTTTAAGATTACTACTTCATCATCAGCCTATGATAGTTCAATGCTGGACGTAGGCCTCTCCTATTAACTACGCGTATAGACGCATTAGGAGGTAAATGCCCATAATGCCACGCTGGGAAAGCGGATTGGCGATCGCAGTAATGTGTCAACTATGATGACGCTGCTGCCCATCATCAATCTTTTATCAAATAATGGTCAGTGACACTTCAATCCCTTCGTCGACTCTTACGATACCCGCTTGAGGGGAGATTACTACTTACTTGAAATGAATACCTTAATTTACCAAATACTTTCTTTGAGCGATTCTAAAACGCAATAGTTGAATCAACTATTTCGGGTTTTAGAATAGCTTTTAGAAGCATAATTCCTAGCCTGTCATTGAATCAGTTTATCAAGCTCAAAGCTCCAAAATCCTCACAACATGTTGCCTTGCATTTCATATGCATCAAAGCATTACACAGTCACTCAATGCATCGGCATAGGTATCTGCCTCATTACTTATTAGCTCTCTGTCACTCAGTGGAGCTGGGTTTGGCATTTACCTTGCTTGTTACCTGACTTCGATATGAGGTAAATATTCAATTTTCGAGAAATATTTGCTACTAGAGCTTTGCTGTGATAGTTTTTGGTATTTGAAAGTGAATATTAGATTTCAATTTTGTATTTGAAAATGAAGATTAGATTGCTTAACTGTAAAATATGATTATGTATATCGTTAATTTAATAGCGTTTCTTTTTCGACTGAGCGTTAGCGGGGTTATACATTATATCTTTCTGACTCTTTTTATGGGTGCAACGAAGACAGCTGGGTTTCGTTCGCGTTAACTAGCCAACATCTTGGCTTAGCGTTGAAAATGTCGGAAAACAAAATTTTTTTTTTCAAAAGCTTATGAAAATTTCGTTTTTTTTTAGGTTCGTACAGAAATAATCATTGTCACTGTGAATGTCAGTTCATCTATTTCAATTGACTTTTCCTAGATGGCATCGCGTTTTCCTGGTGTAAGTGAAAATTAAGCCTATATCACCACTTTAAGTTTCAACTCCAAACCAATGTAAATACATTGGTTTGGAGTTGAAACTTAAAGTGGAAACTTTCATTATTTTTATCCGTAAAAATCCGGAAAAAACGAGCTGTTTGGAAAAAACGGGATTTAATCTGGAATTTTTTTACGCTATCTTAGCTATGCACTCTAATCCCCTTACAGGAATGAGGGTTTTCTGAAATGACGTTCACCAGGGCGGCAGCACTGAGGCGTCAGGTCCAGAAACTTGTCTAAATTCTCAGAGCGCCTATAGTTTCGTGTTTAAATGTTTTGCATGAGTTAGTAAAATTATATATAAAAAAAATACCTTCTAAGTTTTTCTTTGGAGCTTTGATATTTGTGTTTCTTAGCGGAACCTTACCGCTAAGTGGCGCCAACTAGTGGCACACGTTTTCGAGAAAACCCTCATTACCTACGCGTATCAAGTTGCGTAAGTAATAAAGATGAAACAGTGATGTGTTGAGACGCCGGCACCGCGCCGAGGCCGTAAATAACCACAAATTAGTCTAACCGGCAATTTACATGAAATTAATGTAAATATTAATCATAAGGACGGCATTAATGATTAAAGTTGGTGTAATGTATTCATTTGAGATGCTGTTTCGGGTCCGTGCAGGTATGTAGATACTTAGGAACATGTTTTATTGTAGTGTCGCAAGTGCCGCAGCCCGCAACTCGCAACTACAGTGTTATTCACTAAGGAAACCGCCTTGCTGCCAGCGCTGTGTCAGCGCTGCGGCAGCGTCGAGCTTAAAAATGGTATTCACTAATGTACTTTAAACGACACTAGTGCTCGGCGACGAATGCGGCGTGAGCTGGAACTACATTGCGTCCAGAGTTTGACGTTTAATGTACGAACTTCGTATTCTCTAACGAAAAACAGCGACGAACTCGCCCACAACCTCGCTCACAGCCTATATTCCTAATGTCAAATCAAACAGCTAGAATTTTAGGCAAGGCTGTCTCGACGTCGAGCTCGTTGACGAACGCAGCGTCGAATGTGTCAATAAGAGAATAGCATAGCTATTTACAATCTTTTAGAATCTACTGAAACAATGCGAGTATTTACGGTAGTAGGCAAACTCGATAGTTTAAGGTGATAAACGTGCAAACCGATTTCTAGGAATCGAAATGTATTTTTTTATTAGAAAGAAACGTTTAAACGTTATGCCAGTTTTCACATACTAGGAAATCCTGTATTCTATATCAAAGGCCATATTTTCGTGAATGTATGTAGTAGGCAGGAGTCTGGTTTATGTGCTTTGAAAGGACCGTAAAAAGAGCAGATCCGGCTTAGAGTGAAGCATGGTCGGTCAGCAAACATGTCGGCAAACGTATAAGCAAACATAGTGTAGGTGCACATGTTCAGGTTGGATATCTACCTACTAGGGGGTTTCATTTTTGAAAATTGTGAAATTTTCTCTGACTTTGCTCACGCCCTAAGTTTCTCTGATATAAAAATGATATATTTAAAATTTTATTGAGATTGGATAACGTTTAGAGGTTGCATACTTTTGAAAGTGGGGCCAAAGCCCCATACATTACGAAAAAAATTAGTTTGTTATAAATTCATAAAAAATAATGAACCAACACTAAAATTACTTGGGAAAGTAGATTCTATCGTCAAATATAAAAAAAAGGATTTTATTCTTTAAGCACGTGCATGAATAAGTTCTCATTTTTAATATATGACATTAAATTCGACTTTTCCATTCTTTTTTAGTGTTGGTTCATTATATTTGATTAATTTATAACAAAGTAATTTTTTTCGTAATGTATGGGGCTTTGGTTTTAGGTACTTTCAAAAGTGTGCAACCTTTAAACGTTGTCCAATCTCAATAAAATTTTATATATATCATTTTTATATCAGAGAAACTTAGGGCGTGAGCAAAGTCAGGGAAAATATCACAATTTTTTTTGCCCGTACAAAAGTGAAACACCCTACTACCTACACTACCTTTGCGATTGATGTGTAACGCGAGAGAGACGACTGTGCCCGCGATATAAGAAATTATTATTACAGTAAACTACCCATTAACTTTCCACACGTCTTTTCACTACACTCAGACCTTTTCACCTTGGTACAAATTGGCTCGTTAGGACATAGGTAGCCACGCTACGAACAAATAAAACATGGAAGCCGCACGCCATAGGTACTAAATTGCCTATTAAAAACAGGCCTGAATTTTAGTTGACAACTGTCACCCCGCTTCAATGCATCACGGTAATGAATTTCAATATCAACCTATAAAAACTTAAACCGCCATTCAAAATAGTTGTGATTGGCCGATCAAAGTTTTGATTGGCTATATTCTTTAAACGTTTGTCAAAGATGTTGCGCCGAAATATGCGCGGCGTTATGAAAAGCGATTATATCCTGCCCATCTTGGCACAATTGAACAATTGGTTTTGGGGGCATTTTTGAGCTAGCGTTAGACGTCCATGTTATATACGGTCGCAGTAGCCACGTTATACATACGTCCTACAATAGTGTTGGTCCCATCATACATTGTAGTTAAAATCTAATAATATTTACTGTAACAATTTTACAATAAAGTTGCATTTCAATGATTAAAATAAAACATTATTTCAGAATCAGAATCATCTAAGCTGCAATGTAATCTTTAAACTAACATGGTAAATATCATTATTAGATAATATCTGAAATTATGATTTAAAATTTGGTGCTTGAAAAACAAAATTTACTTACGCTTTAAATTATACTAATAATTTTTAGAAAATTCACCGTCTATAAAGCAATAGTTCCAGCCATATTGCTTTACGCGTCGGAGACTTGGTGTCTATACAAAGGAGACATCAAGCGTCTTGGCATTTTAAACTAACTTGCTATCGTTTTCTGTCATGTTTACTATATTGACATAAAGTGTTTTGCAAGAATATTGATGTTTAAAAAATGCGCCAGACATTATTCATTATTGTCACTCTTTAACTAAATTGATTGTCCGTGTAACTTCGTTAAACTCCAGCACAATTTTCAACAAACTTGATAAATTTGTTAAGTAACTGTATGACATCCAAAATGAACCAAGTACCGGTAAAACTTCCTCTAACGCCGACGCCAGAGGTGCCGACGGCCGAGCGCCGATAATTTATGCGCGCCGACTCCGACGAAAACGCGCCGATAAATCACCCGCGCCGATACGAGCCGGACGACGAAATGAATAATCATTATTCATTGCACTTTATCAATGATTTATGCACGTTATTGTATTTTTCCGCTCGTAATTAATTCGGGAATATTGCAGCCGGCTAATGACAGATAATCAGATATGCTGGGAATTGATTTAAGCCTTTGAACGGGGACGGCGTCGAGAGGATAATTGAGAATGTGGTTTTATAATAATATTGTAGCCACTATTTCTAGGTACTGTTAATCTGTAGCTAGTTAAGACACACGTAGGGTTCAAAGCAAAAATATGGTTTTTAAAATATTAATATGATTCATTCAGTTTGATTTTTTATATTGCAACGTAAGGGGCAACGTACGTATGCAATTTTTTTACGTAAAGGGGTTTTCTCACGTACTGTCGTGTATAAATAATTATTTACACATTTTCTCCATTTCTTGGTGGAATAAATTAAATAGTTTTATAAAATATTTTGACTAGAAATAATAAAAAAACAAGCTGAAGATCATTTATCGATACTCAAACCGACGTTCTTAAATATACACATTTTATTACATTTAGAACTATCTTTCCACCCAACATATTGACATCCAGATACTAATTTCCAGTGTTTTACAACTCATCCCTCGAGCCAGATGATTAAGTTAGCAGTAAACTCTACCCCTCTTTCCCTTATCGCTGACAGAGACTATCAGTTTAAAAACTTAATTGCCAAGGGTAACGAAGGCACGTTCTAACTCCGTCGCCATTGTAACGTGATTCCATCGAAACCTTAGGACCCTGGATAATATCAAGTTCGAGAGTATTTGATGTGTTGCGAGTGTGTACTTAAATTAAGTTTACATTGCGCGCACATTTCAGTGCAACATATATCCATCTCTTGTTCAGCGCGCAAGCAAAGCTGACTTTACGTGTGCTTTCGCGGCACATTGTTGGGTGCACGTTGATGAAGTATTCTACTTCGTTTACAGACGCTCCGTATTTATGTGTCAATCATACTGCTGAGACCAATCCCGAAATCGCTTTTTTCAACCGACTTCAAAAAAAAGGGGTTATTCGCAGATCGTCTAGAACGCAAAATGACTAGTTTGTTGTTTTGCCTAAACTGCGGTTTACCCAACGTGCAATTGGTCTAAATCTCAAATTGACTAAACGCAAAATGCCTACTTCGTATACTGCCTTCATAGCACTTTGACTAAAACGCAAAATGTCTGAACAGTCGAGTAGTTGAGAAATTAATTCCGACTACTACCATTCCTATTTTTGTTTTTTTTTTTATTAACTACAATTTATGTACATAGATTAAATCTAACTAATCTACTTAACCTAACCTATATCTAGGATTGACCCTTGTGGCATTGCACCGAGGATGATGGCGGCATTTCCTCGCTGTATCTCAAAACTGATGCGTTGTGCGACGAAGTCGCCAGCTCCTCTGTTTTAGTTACGTCAACCCACAGACAACATAACCTAAAGACGTAGCTTTAGACAATTATTTCATTTAAACCGATGCTGCCAAAAATGCTGAGGTGCGGGCGGCGTAACCTGAGCTAACTATGTTGTGATTCGTCGTTTCAAGGTCAATGAGGTGTAAAACAAAAATGTCCGCCGGTCGCTAGTGATTTCCGAATGTCGATAAAGGTATCGATGGTTACAATGTCTATCGCTTTTACAATTCGATATTTGTCAGTGACTTACCGACAAAACCGTAAATCCATATCTGTACTAATGCATACCATAAATGCGAAAGTATGTCTGTCAGTTTACTGAGTCTACACGCTTAAATCGCTGAACCAATTTAGAGGAACTTCCTCCCGCGGACGGTCCGTCTGTGGAATGAGCTCCCTGCCGAGGTTTTCCCGTTGGGTTGGACTACAGTATGGGGTTCTTCAAAAGAGGAGTGTACAAGTTCTTATTGGGTCGGCAACTCGCATGTGACACCCCTGGGGTTGCAGGCGCCCATAGGCTACGGTGACTGCTTTCCATCAGGCGGGCCCTATGCTTGTTTGCCACCGACGTGGTATAAAAAAAAATGAATGGAGATTATTTAAGACCCGGGAAAGGACATACGATATTTTATTCATCATCATCATTATCATCATCATCCCCGCAGATGAAGATATATTATGATACTAGCTTCTACCCGCAACTTCTGGTGTGAAAAATAAAATGCATTTTATATAAAAAAAATATTTGTACTGTCTGTCTGCTGTGTCTTCATCTACACATTTAAACCGGTTTAGATGAAATTTGGAATGGAGATAGTTTAAGACCCGGGAAAGGACAAAGGATAGTTATTTTATCATCATCATCATCCACGCAGACAAAGTTGCGGTCAAATATTAATATCACAATATATCCTTTCTGAGACAATAAATAAAACAATTTTATAAAATATACTTTTATTTGTACAATCAATAACTCGTAGGTAGTTACAAAGTTACCAAAAAACTACCATTAAAATACGTTGTATATAAAATTCGTCTATTATTCGTTTTTGTTAATTTGAAATATTCCGGTTTAAAGTGTCGAGAACATATCACACTGCTAGGAGCAGGAAACCAATCATGTGACCGTTTTGTAGCATTCGTCCACATTTCTTTCATAATTGGGCATTTAGAGAAGATACACAATATTATTTAACAAAATAGTATTTTTGAAAATTATACTTCTACACTTTAGACTAAACCAGAATTTATTTGAGGATAATTGAATATAATCGTAATATCTTATCGATAGTAAACAGACTGCAGGCATAGACATCACTAGTTCGGATACGGAGACTCCACCGCAGAGTCTGTTGCTTGGTGCGATTGAGAATAAAGATTTTAATTTATCTTTAGTTACCTTATCGATAGTAAACAAACATACTCTACGGTCATCCCTAGTTCAGACGGCCTACCTGCTCGTTACGCTAGACAAGGAGGGAGTTATACTTCGTGCAAAGTATTAGAAAGAGACTTTGTAAAAAGACATCAACGAGTGCACTAGATTTTATGCTTAAACTATTTTTAATTTTAATTGAAATGTATAAAAAATTGCTCACCTGTGAAACGGAATACCATCTTTTTGCACACTAGATGTTTTTGTATTCTTGCCACATAATTTCACGCAACAGTAATGCATTTTGCATTACATAAATCACGTTAAAACTTTCGTACTTATCTCATGAACGCCGGCCGCAGACTGAAGTGAGCAATGGAGGCGTGGCTCTAATATGGAGTGAATTCACCGTATGCGTGACAGAGGGGGTCGCCCGGCTATGCTACGTCTTGAGGTTATGTTGTCTGTGCGTCAACCTGATGTTTCACGATCTCAATAAACAAATTTGTGCGCTGGGGCCCCATGAACCTAAAGTTTCTACGCGAAAATACTACACACACCGGCAATGAAAACGGGTCAGGTGGTTTTTTTTCATAGAAAATATTGCAAACATGGAGTTTTCTAATTTTTTTTTTAAATATTTATAGTGTAGGTAAAATCTATTTTTAAATCAGATTGTATTGGAATTTCCCTAAATTTATAAACAGACCCAAAAAAACTTTTAAATTGTCGTTAGGTCGGTTTGTATAGACAAAAATGTAGACCGTTTAAGAAAACCACCTAAAATACGAGTATATGGTAAATCGAGTTTTTTAATCAAGAGTTGCTATTTTTATATCTACGGAATCATCAGATCTGACGAAAAAGTTACGTGTTTTTCGGATCGGGTGAAAACTTCAGGGAATTTCCCATACAATCTGATGTTATAAACGGTTCCACTTATTTTATAAATATTTATTTTAAATATTTGTAATCAGCATGTTTCCAGTATTTTCTATTAAATAATCCACCTGACCCGCTTTTATTGACCGCGAGTGTATTTTAACCATGCCGTGTGGTGACGGCAGTAAGAATACATTTTTCACCACCCCAACTCCTCCTGCGGCTGTCGTAAGAGTCGACTAAGGGATTGAAGTGTCACTGACCATTATTTGATAAAAGATTGATGATGGGCAGCAGCGTCATCATATCGGACACATTACTGCGATCGCCAATCCGCTTGCCCAGAGTGGCGATTATGGGCATTTACCCCCTAATGCGTCTATACACATAGCTAATAGGAGAGGCCTACGTCCAGCAGTGGACTATAATAGGCTGATGATGTGATGTGATGATGTATTTTAACCGAAAAAAGTATCATAGTCTCATAGCAAAAGTTGGCGGGATAAATACTGCGGGGTGTTAGGGTTTGGAGCGGTAGAACACCTTGTTTATTTAGCTGATAATATTGATTGTTGACCCAACCGTGGGTTATAGTATTGGTAGCACGTTGGACCGGCAATCCAGAGGTTGTCAGTTCGAGTCCCATATCAACCACGGTAATTTTTTCGTTGCGTTGTATTTGTTTCGTCATTAAACAGAAAATGCTCTAACGCTCCACTCTTTAAGTAAATATTTCTCATTATTCCTTAAAATTGTAATCTATATGCAAATCGAAAAAGTGCTTTCATTGTGACTGAAGCAAATTTTCAATTTCGATTTGCGTCAATACACAATAGAATAGACTCTTAATTTCACACATATAATTTTTACGGTATCTTTATAAAATAGACTGATTAAAATCTCAATCATGTTTTTTGGCGTATTGGGTCGACTGCAGAAAATATAAATAAATAAATCTCGGGACATCTTACACAAATCGACCTAGTCCCACGGTAAGCTCAATTAAGGCTTGTGATGTGGGTACCAGGCGACGATATATATAATAGATAGATACATATAGATACTTAAATAAATAGACAGCCATGCCCAAGAAACAAATACTTGTGATAAATAAATACACAAATAATGCCCTCGCCAGGATTCGAACCCGGAACCTTCAGCTTCGTAGGCAGGGTCACTACCAACTAGGCTACGGAGGCTGATATGTGCATACATAAGGGATTACTGAAATAAAAAATCACGACAACTTAAATTGTGTTACAAAAGTTTAGTTAGTCATACAAACTATATGAACTTAAATGTGACGTTAATTTTTTTTTTCATTAAAGCCTACTGCAATCGGCCCTACTGCTGTCATAAACAAAGATCGGAAAAATGTGCGTCATTGTTCGCAATAATATGGACATAACTAGCGTTGAAAATTTCCAGATTAAATCCCGTTTCTTTCCAAACAGCTTGTTTTTTCCGGATTTTTTCGGAAAAATTAATGAAATTTTCCACATTAATTTTCAACTATAAACCAAGGAGAATTAGGTCTAATTTTCACTTATACCAGGAGAACGCGATATCACCGAGGAAAAATCAATTGAAACAGATGGAAAGGAGTGACAGTGACAGTGACATTGATTATTTCTGTAAAAACCCGAAAAAACGGAAAAAAACTAAATTTTCATACATTCCCGAAAAAAACAATTTGTTTTTTCCGACATTTTCAACGACAAGTTGATTGAATAATTATTATAATTAATCATTTTCAGAATATTACATATTTGACACCGGTTACTATGAAAACCTTTTGAAATAGTCACCTTAAAGCTTCGGAATCAAATTTCAAAATATTATTCGTTTGATTATTCATTTAATCAATTTTGGAGTCATGTCCATATTATCGCAAACAATGACGCACATTTGTCCGATCCCTGGTCATAAATTAAATACAATTTACGATTAAAGTAGCATGCATTGAAATTAAATATACTTAGAAGCTCCGAGAATATAGCACTTAGAACAATTTGCGTCTCCTTTGACCTTTACAACACCGGGTACTGGATTAAGTAAATTGTTACAAAGGAGGCATTGGAAGGTAATATACCGGTATTAAATTAAAACTTCCTAGCAAAATACTTGAGTTAGATCCATTATTAGATTATCTATTTAGGTTTATCTAGTCACAACGTACATTGATAAACAGCTATGGGTAATAAAGTTATATTTAATTTAAGTAGGTACTTCTACCAGAACCAAAGTAACCGAAATAGCTCTCCGAATCGCTAAACTGAAGTGGCAGTGGGCGGCTTAAACTGCTCCAGATTTAAAAAAAATGTCCCCTCTCTTTTAAGTTTTGATGCGTGGGTCCGAAAAATATAAAAAAAACATAAATGGCTTATAGAATACTTTCAAACAAAACTTTTTCGAATACAATCGGCCCCGCCGTTTTGGAATAACTACGGAACGCTATACTAAGTATGGCACGACATGCTCTTGGCCGGTTTTTCTTGGCTAACGAGGTAGCTAAAGTACACCTGACAAGAGGACATAATCATCATCATCATTTGGCCTTGAAAGTCTATTATATCAGACCATACAAGCAGTGCTAGTAGGGGAGACAGCGTTTCTCATGGCTGTGTAGGCCAATACGGGAGCGACAAACACGACCACAACTCTGACAGATGTAGTGGGCCTGTGGCGAACCGGTGCCGCGCTGATGACGCTTGGCGCGCTTACTAGCGAGTGTCGTAAACCAAACATCGTCATGGATTTTACCCCCGTCTAATACCAGTTTGCACCACTTATCTCTGTCATAATATGTCCTCTATATCCTCATACATAACTCGATGCGTGAGTAATTCAACAAGGAATACAGACTATCAGTGTCGAATTAAAATATTCCGGCGACCGAGCTCGCGTCGAGTGCCTCAAGTGTGCTCGAGGATGTGAGTGGCCTTTGACGATCAGGATGTGATCGTAGTGCGTAATGCAAACTAGTTCGAACATGTCATTATAGTGGACAACGGGATTAATAGGGTATTTTTAATGAGGTTTGCAAATAAAACTGGGAGAAATCCTTTCGTGTTATGATTACGAGTTAAAACATCGTACCTAATGGAAATAGTACATTACGACACAAGTGCGAAACACATGAAATTCGAAACTAGTGGCGATGTTTTAAATCGTCACTAGCTACGAATTTGGATTTTTCACGTGTCTCGTACGACATTTTTTTTAGTACTGATGGCCCTCCGAAGTTTTGGACCTGATGTAAAATGATCCACTTCTCGCACAGCCTAAAAAAGGCACCATCTTTACTAAAATAGAACATTACGACACAAGTGCGAAAAACATGAAATTCGAAACGAGTGGCGATGTTTTAAAACACGACCGATAGGGAGACGTTCTCGTACGACGTTTTTCAGTGCAGATGACCCTCCGTAAAATGACACACTTCTCGCACTAGAGCCTAAAAAAGGCACCATCTGTACTAAAAATTATATTTCACGCAGGTTACTCACGTTTTTCAGTCTAACAATGCTCGACATGTTTCGTTCTGTATATGAGGAGCTTTGTCAAGAGCCAATCGCCATGGCTGCGCGACGAAGACCATTTCATGTCGAGCATTTATCGACTTAAAAACGTAGGTAGCCGTGAAATTTAAATTTAGTATGAATGAGTCTCAAGAGATTTTTGTGTTTAAATTCTCTTACTGTACTTTTCTTACATCATCATCAGACTATAATAGTCCACTGCTGGACGTAGGCCTCTCCTATTAACTATGCGTATAGACGCATTAGAAGGTAAATGCCCATAATCGCCACGCTGGGCAAGCGGATTGGCGATCGTCGCAGTAATGTGTCCACTATGATGACGCTGCTGCCCATTTTTTATCAAATAATGGTCACTGTTTGTCACCACCCCAACTCCTCCTGCGGGTGTCGTAAGAGTCGACTAAGGGATTGAAGTGTCACTGACCATTGGCAGGAGGAGTTGGGGTGGTGACAAATGTATTCTTACTGCCATCACCACACTGCCATTATCTAAGTGCTACATATAAATTCAATAAAATAATATTTCGAATACTATCTAGTTTACCTCCTCATGCGTCCATCTTTAGCCAGCAGCAGACTGATATAGCCTGATGATGTTTTTTTATGGACAGACGGACGTGGTGAAACTAAGGGTTCCTTGTTTACTACGAAACCCTAAAATGATTTGGTGTGTTTTAATTATCTTTCTTATATTCGCATACTAGTTACATGATAATCACCAAATTAAAAATTTAAAAAACCGACTTCAACCGGTTTCTCCAAGATTCCCGATTTGTTTCCATCATTGGTTTCCTCAAATCCTACTTTCTGAATGCAAATTCTTGTAAATTAATGAAAATTACCAAAAGCGCCATACCTGTACCTATAACATTTGAAGAGATCCCTCGATTTCTCCAGGATCCCATCATCAGACCCCAACTTGGTGCCAATGGGACCATCTCGGGGTAATACACGTTCGATCACAAAAAGAAATTTTAGAATCGGTTCACTATTCTCGGAGATATCAGGTAACATACATACAACAAAAAAAAAAAAAAACAGTCGAATTGAGAACCTCCTCCTTTTTTTGAAGTCGGTTAAAAATACGGCGAATACTTCACGTATTACCTTCAAGCGATGCATGGCCAAATAGCAGTGGTTAAAAATAAGCGGTGGTGGCTCAGTGGTTTAGACGTTTGACTTTCAATCCGGAGGTCGTGGGTTCAAATCCTGGCTCGTACTAATGAGTTTTTCCGAAACATGTACAGTATATCAGAATATATTTACCATTAGCTTTCGGTGAAGGAAAACATCGTGAGGAAAACTGCATACATCCGCGAAGAAATTCAAAGGTGTATGTGAAGTTCCCAACCCGCTTAGGGCCAGCGTAGGGATTACTACAGCCCAATCCCTCTCATATATGAGAGAAAGCCTGTGCTCAGTAGTGGGACATTATATAGGCTAAAATATTATTATGGCCAAAACCTAATAACCGATTTTATCAAGAGGAAACGGGAGCTGGAAGGGTTTTGAGAAATTGATATTTCAAAAATTTATTGCTGTCGCTTTGGTCACAGGTACCATTTTTAAGGCATTCCAAGTACACTCAAGCATCGAACTCAAGGGAAATATTGAAGGTTTACATTAATTTGTGCTAATGATTTATTCGCGCAAGGACCCGGAAGGGGCATCGCGCCAGCACCTGCCTAACCCTTGATTAATTATTGAAGTTACAAATAGCCCGCATATCCGCCGATCCCGACCAAAATCGTTTCATTGTCCCACTTAGTGAGATCGCCGAGAGTGATGTGACGGTAAACTTCGCTAGCATTGAATTTATTGCAATCCACATCCACATTAGCGCAGTTGGAACTGAGGAGACATGTGCTAAGTTCAGTAACAAGTCCTGCGAAGTCACATGTGCGAGTAATATGCCGCGGACCGCAAAGCAGGGGTGCCAACTTAGATTTTACCACTTTTGGGTAAATGAGAACGGACTGTGGGTTTTTTTAAGGGCTTGCAATGTTAGTAGTAGTCGTAGTAAATCACCTAGCTTACACAAAAACAAGCTTACATAAAAGCATGTCCTTGCTGAATGCGTCATGTACGCAGCGGCGAGATATGACGTGTTTGGCAGGGATAGGCTGGAGGAGAAGAAACTCAGGGATGTTGACCTTAGAGACGTCCTGCGGTTTTGCAAGAAATTGGAAGTCCAGAGGGAAGTATTTGGGGAACGCTACCGGAACACTAACCTGCAGCTCCAGCTAAGGGATATGAGGTGAATGAGCGTATTGGATGCTCGACAGCCCGCTCGAGTCCGGTCAAACGTCCCTCCGTAACATAACATACATAAAAACAAAACATAAAGATGGATTTAGACCAAATGACTGACTTCGTAGAGTGGGGGCTATAATGAGCATTCGCTCGTTTGGTCTAAATCCACCTTTTCATGACAAATAACTGTTAAAATAAGTACAAAGGCGAATGTATCGCTTTAAAGGATCTCTTCCAGATAACTTTTAAGCTGTTGAGAAGAATTAGACACAAAATCTATACATATAATGTTTAGGGGTATATTTAGGGATTTTTCCATACTAGTTATTAGTGTCGGCCCTGTGGTGACGGCAGTAAGAATTACATTTGTCACCACCCCAACTGATATACTTGATAAAAGATGAATGATGGACAGCAGCGTACAAGATATTTCGTCGCTGTTGCAAATGCCATCTTTTCGGAGTAACTCGAGTGCTCAATAATTTAAATTGACATGGTGAATGATCCGTTTTAAATCTTACTAATAATGTAAATGACCATGTAAGCTCAAAAACTTTCTATATCATGTTTGTTCTTTCTATGGGAAAATGTTTACAAAAATCAAAAAACTTACTGAAACAAAGTTACGCCTTCTTTGGAGTAACCCAGTGACAGAGACAGTAGGGTGGTCCACGACAGTATGAAAAAATTTTTTTTCTAAAAATCTTACCTCCACATGACCTCACTTGTACTATTATATAAAATTAGTCTATGTATCAAAAGGTGATTTGCTGATTATTTACTGGTCACTCAAAACTGTTAAACTTTCGCTGATCTCATACAAATCAAAAATTTACACTTCATTAAAATTCTAAAATTGAAGCAGCAAATGCTTGAATGATTGGGTCTTATTGAAAATCTATAGTTAAAGCTATGGAAACTCACACCAGATTTTAAAAAATAGGGGAGATTTTCATTTCATACATTTATGTCCTACTGCCAAATTGTCGAATTTTGAGCGACCTCTAAATGACGCTCGATTACTCTGAAAATTGGTATACATTACTTTTAGGGGACATGTACAATAATAAGCCCTGTGGAGAGGGAAAATACAAAAAAAATTTTTTTTGGACCACCCTAAGAGACAGGTAAAACTATACGATTTCCGACGCGGTGGGCCATCGTATCTTCTAATTAAGAAAACCTTTTTATTAAGGGGACTTTCTATATAAAGTTACTAGTTTCTGGGGATTTGAGCTTAAAATAAAATTCGTAGTTGGTAACCCTGCCGCAACGCGTGGCGCATGACTCTGAGCTAATTGCTTCCAAAACTTCGCACTTGTCGAAATAGATTGCGGACTCACCTGACATGCACGCCTCAGGCTCAAGAATTATTACTTAAGTTAGATTGACCATAAACTCTGCCCGTTGACATCGTAATAAATTTGAGTGGCTTCAACTCCCGTCTTTATTGGCTTTAATTACTGTCGTTAATTAGGACCGTGCAGAACTTTTTGCTCAAAGATCGAACTGCATCACTAGCGCATAAATGACGCTGAATCCAATTATGCGACGCCTTGTCACGCCCCCCTTTTCAATTAAGTTATTAACGTTGCGATCTTGGTCCTACGGCGGAACTCTTTATACAAAATGCTAATTCAGACTCCTGTTCCGAGTTCCAATTTGATTTTGCACCTTTTTTATCTCAATCCTTTAGAATATAAGGCGAGAATTCTTAAGCTCGCCCATTATTCTGCTACAGAGTGTGTTATTTCAGCGAGAAATAATATTTATTCTGGAAATGTCGGAGGTCGCGGGCAACTTAGTAAAACAACTTTACGCCCACGAGGGTTTTAAGAATGTTGCAATGTTTTAAGTGTCTTTGCTATCGGTTCTGTGTCCAATAAGGTGTGAAAAACTGATTACAACGGAAGCTTCATCGTCATATCTAGTTGTTGTTTTGCTTCTGAGCACCAGTCGAATGGAAATGACTCGTTGTGATACTTACAAATAGATGCTCCAGTCTCCTCTTAATAAGACACAAAGCTGAGTAGCAAATTGTAACGAAACTTTACGGAATATGATTCCTGAAACGTATTTCACCAGGTCGTCATATTGCAAGCGATAACTGTTATTAATTATTATTTTCGCTCTGCGAATTGGCGATTCCATGAAATACTGAATAATTAATAAGACTTCAACCAGTATTATGAATTCGTCAATCTCTTAAACAATTAGACTGTAATGAGTATACATGTATTTATTTCGGTGGTAAACAATACAAATTATTAAATACATGTGCCTATTTGGCCCGAACTATTCATTTTAATTATCAAATGGACACATTAAAATAATGTAGTTATTTTTAGCTTCATGTGCAATCGGTATAAGATAAATCAGAGCAGATACCGCGCTCAAAAATATATAAACATACACTAACGCCATGATAATAGAGGCCTGCTCGGTATACCTTCTGGTCGCATAATCTTTTTCAGGCTATTCTATTTTGGCATACTTTTCTTCGCATAATTTGTATTAGCATAAATGTACTGTCGCATAGTAATTATTTCGGCATACTACTTTGTTCGCATATTAAAGTTTTGTAATAATTTAACTTGGACTAATTTATATTTGCCTAATGTATACTACGCATATTACTGTTTGGACTAATGGTTACTAGCCATATAATATTTCGGAAA
>JALPQI010006937.1:0-52456 GCA_025490895.1 Thaumatotibia leucotreta | reverse complement strand
TTTGATATATTTTTTTAGCGCTAACTTAACAAGTAATGCAGAGTTTCAGTCATCTTTGAGTATAGCTTCGAATGGTGGTGACGAAAAAAATCAGAAGCCATATAATCCATTCGAGAATCGCCAAACCCTGCATCCTAATTCGTAAGTATCAGGTAACTTTTTGTCAGCCTCCGTAGCCTAGTTGGTAGCAACCCTGCCTGCGAAGCTGGATGTGCCGGGATCGAATCCCGAGGGCATTATTTGTCCGCCGAGATTTTATTTTTTCGCTTTGCATTTTATTTCCTAGTTTGCATACCTACAGTAAAAATAGTTACCTGTGAATGTTATATTTTTTTAGTACAATCGGCTCCATCCTTCATTTGCTGAAAGCATGTATTGGTTCCGGCATACTGGCGATGCCGGCAGCATTCAAGAATGCCGGATTGGCAGCAGGCGCTGTAGGGACGTTCATAGCTGGGTTTCTTTGCTTACACACAATAAGTATATTGGTATGTAATTTTTTATCAATCTTGCAAATTACATGCACGAACTTATTTGCTAGTATTCAATTTGCCTATTACAATTAATATTTTGGCTTGCTTTTGACCCCATTTAATACATACATACATAAAAAAACGATGATCTTTCCCCCTACCGATCAAGTCTACCAACCATTATAATGAACTTTCAGTATAGTACTAACATCAAAATATCTGAATTTTTAACCCCTCATACAAAGTGATTTATTAGTTGGAGTTCAATAGTATCGAAAAGTCAATTTTCCGGGAAGGATCGTCGTTCCGTTCCACCCTGTAAATCATCATCATCATCATATCAGCCGAAAGACGTCCACTACTGAACATAGGCCTCCCCCAAAGATTGAAACAATGACCGGTCCTGTGCCCCCCGCATCCAGCGGACTCCTGCAACCTTTACCCTGTAAATGGCTTAAATTAAATGCTTTACAAAATTAAGCTTTCTGGCTGAAAAAGTTATATACATTTAGTTATTAACCCTTTGCTACACCATCACGAATCTAATTTGTTATTTTCGTTGCTGTGATCTTAAACTCTATTGAATAATGCATTAGAGTTCATACTTCAATTTTTGCCAGCTGTGAAACAATTAATTATTTATGGGTATGTGTCAAAAAATTCTTTAGTTATATTCAAGTTGAAAATATGCGCCCGGTGCGTCGACGAAGTATTTACCCTTTTATATGCAAAAAAACATAATTTGTACTAGTCTCACTTTACATTTTTGTTACAAAGAAAAGGTCCGATTGCAATGTAATTTTTTTATTGCTATTGTAGGTTCAAACGTCACAAAAAACGTGCGTGGATGCAAAAGTACCATCTATGAGTTTTTCCGAGACGTGTGGTGCAGCCTTCACCCACGGCCCCAAGAAACTCCAACGTTTAGGCAATTTTGTCAGGTCAGTACACGGCACGTTTTTCCAGGCCCTATACCGGGTGATCATCAAAATTGGTTAGAGGGGAGAGAACTATAGAAAAAATTGCTCTAAGGAACCATGGCGTTTAGTTTGTCCTTCTTTGTATCTTTCTAGACAGAGTGGTCGTGGTCATTACCTTTAGGTGTTGGCAGTAAGCTTTACAACGCGTCATCATTCTTCCTTGATGAAATGACAATATTAAAGTACATTATATTAGTACTGGAGACGCCGGAAACCAAACTTAGCTAAGCATACCTACACCTTTAAAATACATCATCTTACCTTTTTAAATGGAGTAGATGCGTGAAATAGCTTTATAGAAAATGTTATTGAAAATGCTATGAATCAGCATGTCCCAAGTTAACAGGTTTCTCCTTTTTTTCAGGCTAACAGTCGACTACTCCCTGTTACTGACATACATAAGTGTTTTGTGTGTTTACGTAGTATTTATCGCTACGTCCTTTAAAGAGGTAGGTATTAAGAAATTAATGGTTCCATGGTCAAAAATATTATTGCAATTGTACTTTGAAACTTGTACATTATGTAACGATCTAAATAATATATTGCCGTTCCGTTTGGTCCCCTAGTTTACCTGCTTTAAAATTTTGGCCTTGCATGCTGTTTTGCCCCACTTTATGTAGTTTCGTAATGAAAGGCTGCGACATTCAGAAACTGAAAGGGTTGACGTTGCCAATACAGTAAAAGATACCTTTGAAGTTGAAATATGTTTTCAAGTTGGTTAAATATTATTCACCTTTGAACTACGTAACTGATTAAAAAAAATATATTGTGGCATTTAATGTAGTACACAGCTACAGATTGATAAATTTTTGCTTGAATTTTTGGTTAATAAAAGGGAATTTACATTTTATTTTGAATATGCTAATTATTGCCATCGACATACGGTCTAAAATGATTAGGTTACATATTTTTAGACATGACTGTACTATGTGTAATTTTTTCACTTATACCTACCAATTTGCACGTGACCGCAACGATAACAGACGATAAATACGGGATCATCATACAGGGTGGTTCAAACCTTGACGTCAAAAAATTTTTTTTAGATTCCTCACGTCATAAACTATCAGAATATACCCCGTGTATGTTAGCCGATTTTTGTAGTTTTCGAGTTATGAATTTTTGAAAATTTTTTTTGGAGAAATTCTGGAATGAAGAAAAATATTGATAAAAAAAAAACTATTGGGTTTTTTTAATATTTTCTTTTTGTGAAAGTATTACTACAAATAAAGCATTTACTGACAAAAAAATATGCGTCCTCACTTTGATACAAGTAGGATAAAAAATACAAAATTCAAAATTTTACGTTAAAATTTTTTATTTATTTATTTTTTATTTTATTTATTTTTCATATTAGCTACTATCCTTACAGGTTAAACCTAATACAATAGTGCCTTAACTAATCTTAAATACCTAATTTTATCCTAATTCCTTACATAATAACACAGTACATATAAACACATTTTAATAAATTCTGATAATGGACAGTGAAAAATATCAACCCTCTCAGCAACTAGATTCAGTGTGCGGACGGTGCGACTCAGAGGCGCCTTACGAAGCAGGTTGGTTCTGCCGACCGGCTCCGTCAGCAACCGCGGCCGTCGCCTTCGCTCCACGTACCGCTCGGGCACGCACAGGCTCAGCTGCTCCAATATGCCTGGGTTACACACGTTGCCACGAAGAACCCTCACTATGTAGCACGCGAGTGCCAGATCCCTGCGTGTTTCCAGCTTGTTGTAACCCACCATGCCCAATACAAACAGTGTGGGATACATCAGAGGATAGAAAGGATACACTCCGTACCGTTTCCAATACAAGTACCGTGTAAACTTATTTTGTATCCTTTCTATCATGATCATATATTTTGCCTCGTGTGGGGCCCATATTGCAGCATTGTATTCCAGTTGACTTCTGACAAGAGCATTGTACAAAGCTGACACAGCGTTAACGTTTGAAAACTCCACTGCTTGTCGAAGTACGAAGCCTAGGATTCGAAACGCCTTTTTGCATGTGCTGACAATATGGTCCCTAAAAGAGAGATCTGCCTTTAAGCGTACGCCTAAGTCCTTTACAGAGTCTACTCTTTTTAATTGTGCCCCTGCTACCGCGTAGTTATATATGAGTGGCGTTTTGGCCCGAGTAAATGTAATTATGTTGCACTTATCCACATTAAACTCTAGTTTATTACTACGAGACCACTTCACCACCCTGTCCACATCCCGCTGCAGGCGCTCGCAATCTCCCTCATCCTTGACCGCCAGGAGCAACTTGAGGTCGTCAGCAAACAGAAGACACTTCGCATCCTTGACCACTTTTGGCAAGTCGTTGATCATGATAATGAATTCTAACGGCCCCAAGTTACTCCCCTGACTTACTCCGGTCCGGGTGAAATATGGCTCAGACCTGTATCCTGCATACTCTACGTACTGTTGGCGGTCCCTCATATAGTTTGCAAAAAACTGCAGCAATTTGGGAGTGCAGCCAACCGCCGCCAACCTCGCCAACAAAACGTCATTATCGACCATGTCGAATGCTTTTTTGAAGTCGAAGTATGCGGCGTCCACTTGCACTCCAGCATCCACATGAGGAACCGCGTAAGCCATGGCATTGAGCAAGTTGCTGGTCGTACTCCGCGACTTTCGAAATCCGTGCTGCGCATCCGATAGTTGGGCCAGTACTTGCCCCACATGCATCAAAATAGCATTAATGTACTTAAATAAAAAAAATAAAACATATCCCAAGGATTTTTGGTAATGTAATGACTGCCCTAGACCTTAAACCTTCGTAAAAGCCAAAAAAAAGTGATACTTAATAATGAGGATTTTTCGGAGTAGTCTGTCAAATAAACTACTACTACTATTAAAAAAACTTAAAATTTTAAAGTAGTAAAAAATTACTTGAATAACTACACAAATTGAGTTTTCGTGGTATTTTCTGTCGTTGCTTATTGATAAGAACAACAAAACAGACGAAATTTCACTTTATTTTTAAATTAAAAATTTAGAAGTTTTTTTAAGTTTATTTGACCGACTACTCCGAAAAATCCTCATTATTAAGTATAACTTTTTTTTTGCTTTTACGAAGGTTTAAGGTCTAGGGCAGTCTTTACATTACCAAAAATCCTTGGGATACGTTTTATTTTTTTTATTTAAGTACATTAATGCTATTTTGATGCATTTTTAACGTAAAATTTTGAATTTTGTATTTTCTATCCTACTTGTATCAAAGTGAGGACGCAAATTTTTTGTCAGTAAATGCTTTATTTGTAGTAATACTTTCAAGACAGAAAATATTTTAAAAAACCCAATAGTTTTTTTTATCGATATTTTTATTCATTCCAGAAATTCTCAAAAAAAAAATTTTCAAAAATTCATAACTCGAAAACTACAAAAAATCGGCTAACATACATGGGGTATATTCTGATAGCCCATGACGTAGGGAACCTAAAAAAAATTTTTTGACGTCAAGGTTTGGACCACCCTGTATATTACACATGTAAATCCTTTTTCATTCTATTTTCACAGAAAGGTCCGAATTTCTATTGCAGGCTTCAATTAAAATAGATGGGTTGTACAAGTCCGTAAGTTTCGATTGTTTAATTTTTATCGTGCTTCATCGTTACCGTTACGTTCAATCTACATAGTAGGTAGGTACACCTAAGTGCGTAGCCAAGTCCAGTCACAAACGTTTACGTAGTAGCGTATCGTAATTTTCTTTCTGTGACACTTTTTTTTATTAGTACGACAAAGACAGTTGCGTTGGCTCGGCTAAGCACCCTGGTCATACGATATGTACAAGAAATAAAAATCGAACAAACGATCACATTGGCATTGCTTATTTCTTTATTTTAAGTCTGTTAAAAATAAGTTCCCCCGTAAGTTTACCGGTTATTTGTGTATTTCGTAACCCGGCAAAACATTTGTTACAGGTATTTGATTCATTTCTGCCGGAATCTCAACTTTCCATTCAGATGTACTGCTTATTTACCTTAGTACCTCTAGTACTAATATGTCAAATCAGGAATCTCAAATACTTGGTGCCGTTCTCTGGTCTAGCAAATGCGCTCGTAGTCGTGGTGTTCAGCATCACCATGTATTACATGTTCTCCGACCTGCCACCAGTAAGTGAAAGAGAAATGGTTACTAAGGTTTCACAGTGGCCTCTTTTCTTCAGGTAAGTTTTCGCGGTAACGTTCTTTGAAGGCTTATTTGTGTCAGGGGTTGTATAATGCCCGCACATTGATCGTCTGTCTTAGTGGTGGCCATTTCTTTCTAATCCGTATGTATGTCTGTAAGTGGTATTACTTTCCTACTTCCGAAACAGATGGCACAGCTAAGAATAAAGGGGCGGTGATCATAAGTCCACTGATAATTTTTTTCGAGTCTCGCATACCCACAAACGTATTTTTTTCCGTTTATTACTTTCTTTTGTATGCGGTTTTAGTAATTTTCTTTATTTCTTTTTTTTTATTTCAGCACTGTAGTATTCGCTATGGAGGGGATTGGAGTTGTAATGCCTGTAGAGAATGAAATGAAAAAACCCCAAGAATTCCTTGGCTGTCCAGGTGTTCTAAACGTCTCTATGTCTGTGGTAATAATACTGTACTCGATATTTGGTTTTTTCGGATATTTGCAATACGGAGATGATATTAAAGGCAGTATCACCTTGAATTTACCGGAAGATGACATGTAAGAACTATTATTTGATCAATTGTACTATTGTTCTTTGAACAAAATGTAAATGCATACCACTCGTCAGTAAAAAACAAAAAAAATGTAATCAAACCTCAAAACTTGCATTATTTCATAATCACTTTTAGAACTCAATCTTGGTTTTATCACCTTAAAAGCTTGAGTTTACATTTTTAGTTGAAATTTATAATATTTATTATCATCATCATCATCATATCAGCCGAAAGACGTCCACTGCTGAACATAGGCCTCCCCCAATGATTGCCACAATGACCGGTCCTGCGCCACCCGCATCCAGCGGACTCCTGCGACCTTCACCAGGTCATCAGTCCACCTTGTGGGGGGGCTACCCACGGTACGCCTTCCGGTACGTGGCCGCCACTCAAGAACCTTCCCGCCCCAACGGCCATCAGTTCTACGCGCAATGTGCCCCGCCCACTGCCACTTCAGTTTAGCGATTCGGAGTGCTGTTTCGGTTACTTTGGTTCTGCTGCGGATGGTCTCATTTTTAATCCGATCACGATATTTATTATACTAACCTAAAAATATATCTGCGAACGTGTTTCACGATAACTGTGTGTCAAAAACATTAACTTTATTTTTGTTTTGTACTGACGAACTGTATAGCAAAATTTTATATTTTATTTTATTTTTTGATATTCGCAATGACGAAGCACAGGCATGGCGCGAGCATGATGTCACTGTTTAACTAATACAGTCAAATAGTGACAGATAATCTTAATCTGCCTCACTCACAGGGTGCGTTTAAATCAAAAGAACTTCGCTGTTCTAGCGCCCGTTCTAAGAAATCAACCAATCACGTTTTGCGTACCGATCGAATTTCGTAGAGTGGGAGGTTAGAACAGCGAATGCTCTTTTAGTTTAACCGCACCTACACTCTACTAGAGACACACTTTCCACTCTTGTGTTAAGGGTTCATCAACATAGCTATACAAAATATATAAACGTAATGTGTATATGGATAATATGGGCAACAACCTTACTTTTTCACTAATATAAATACAACTATTATCAATCTTAGTAGTGTAAAAAAAACCTTTTTGTAATTTTACCTATTAACTAAGTAATTTAGCAGTGAATTTTATTTGCCTTAACACAATCACGGAAACCAACCCGCTTGCCCAGTGTGGCGATTGTGGGCATTACCTACACATATCTAATTGGAGAGCCATATGTCCAGTAGTGGACTTTAATAGGCTGATGATGTGATACAAATGAAGTATAACTTTTTCAGGATTGCGCAAGTAGCAAAGTTGTTAATGGCTGTTGTGATATATTTCTCGTATCCTCTTCAATTATACGTCAGTATGGAAATAATAACGAGAATGCTCAAAAATTCGAAATTGAATAAGTTTGAGAATATTACTCAAATCAGCATCAGGACCTGCATTGTTTCATTTTCGGGTGAGTGTTATTCTTGTAGCTTTCTGAAGACAACTACAAACCCTTATACTATCTCCATGTCTGTCTGTCCGTCCTTACATTCCGTTCAATCATCTGCCTATAGGCTCGATGATAAAATTGATAAATCTAGTACTATGTCAATGCGCAGACGAAAAATGTTTCATAAAAGCCTCATAATGCATTTTCTTATTTCATTTCGTGAGAGTGGTGTTTAATATTATAACGTGACTTCAAAAATATGAATAAAATCACAAAAACGTTATTGCCAAAATGTCCCATGGAACATGGCTGAAATGCTTATAAACCATTTTTGGTTCATTCTATTAAATATATTTATTTATAAGAACCTAGGAATATACTAAGAGATATATTTTCCTTTACTCAGCATCTTTCACGTCTTCACAATATCTGGATTTGGTGAATGATGCAAGCGATAAATGTATCTTACATCATCTGAAATATGAATGCGACAGAACAAATATGCAGGTGGCGCGCCAGACAGAGCAGACATGTTAACACTATGGAAATTTCCACAGACAATGTTGCATAACATGCTATCGTATCCATATCGGCGGTGAAGTACCATGAATTTCTATAGTTCTGCAGTAAGGAGTTTATGATACTTCGCTGTCGATATAACACTAAATAGTCTGACATTGAGGTATATTGGACAACATAATCTACATACAAAATATAAAGGTGCATATTCAGACCAAACGAGCATTCTCTATTCTAACCCCCTCTACAAAATTCTAAAAACTGCATAGCCTTTAATAATAACAAATGGCCCGGTTGTAGAATTATAATTTTAAGTAACTTGCTCATGATCTTGCGATACACTTGCGACAAGTTTTAAAAAGATTAGTTCTGTATTCCCGGAAATTTATTGGTAATTTTATGTTATTCTCGAATCGAGTTCCCAGATCAGTACATATCGATACCTTTGGGTCCAATTGTCGTAAAGGACATTTTGGCGAAAATGAGTTATATATACAGTTTTGTTCAGAATTTCAAGCGCTATCGATCTGTATAGTTAAAGTTTTGATATCCCTTAAAAAGTTGCCTTTACGACCAAGATTTTCTACTATGGACTTGCAAAAATAGCTTAGAGAATGGGGCGAAAATATCAAGTCATTTATTATAAATAATTTTCTGTGTCGTAAAGGAAATGGACAAATAAAAATATTGTCGTAAGTGACCTAATACGTTATGTGTAGTCCTTTACACCCTTACGTTTTTACGATTACTTTCTATAGTACTATGGTCAACTTGGGCTTAAAGAACAAGTTTTTTCTTCGTCGTCCTTTACGACCTGCACGAAAAATTAATTCTTATATTTCTCATACAATTACTATTGAATGATCAGGGTGGTAAAGGACCGATGTAATTTTTGTTGTTGCTTATTACCATAAATTTGTTTGTACGCATGCAAACAAATTTATAGGAAATATATTAAAAATCTTTTATGTCAAATCAACATAATCCACACAACTTTTAAATCTAAGAGGGGATCACTTTCGTAGTATTTATGTAAATAAAATACACTAAAGGTAATCAGTAAACTGTAATCAGCCACTGTCTAAGTACCTAGTTTATACATATTATGTGACAGTTATTCAGAATCTTGAGTAGAAATAAGTAAAAATAAAATAATTATCTAAAGACTTTATAATCGTATCTAGGCGTTAAATTCTAGAAATAAAATCTGTGCCTTCAGTACCGAAGAACGTAAGCCGTAGGTATTCCTAGTTCTTCTTTCTTGTAAAGTCTAACAATTACTACCTGTGCCACATCATATAAGCATGAACTACTTGAACAGTTGCTTATTAAACTTTACTATTACCATTACATAGAGTTTGTTCTTTACATAACTACGAAACCGTGCCATGTTGCCGTGTAGTGACGGCAGTAAGAATACATTTGTCACCACCCTAGCTCTTCCCGTGGGTGTCGTAGGAGTCGACTAAGGGACTAAAGTGTTACTGATCATACACTTGACCCGGGTATGTCTGAAAACTACGACCAAGACCACCGGGGGATGAGCAGCAGCATCCCTAAAGTGCGGTGGAGACACTGCGATCGCCAACCCGCATGCCAAGCGTGGCGATTATGGCAAATACCCCCCAAAATTATAGTACAAAAAAGGCCGCGGCCCCGAGGTTCCGGCGATCCCCGGTGCCCTGGTTATGGTAGCGGCCAGGGTGCTAGCGGGGTCAGGGATGCTAAGAATCTCCGGCAAAGATCCGGCTACCACCACCGACGACCTCTGGCCCTGGCAACGTACAACACACGTACACTGCGGACCGACGCGAAAAGTTAGTGGAACTGGAGGAAGGATTGAGCAAGTTGCGTTGGGACATTGTGGGATTGTCAGAAGTCCGAAGAGAGGGCGAGGACACGATAATCCTAAAGTCCGGCAACTTGCTCTATTTCCGGGAGGGCGACCAACAGTCCCAGGGAGGTGTCGGGTTCATCGTCCACAAGTCCCTCGTAAACAACGTGGTGAAGATCGAGAGTGTGTCGGCTAGGGTGGCGTACCTTATACTCAGAGTATCTGAGAGATACTCGCTGAAGGTCATACAGGTGTACGCGCCGACTTCGACACACTCCGACGACGAGGTGGAGGCTATGTATGATGATATCTCAAAAGCCATGCATAGCTCCAGAACCTACTTCACCGTTGTTATGGGGGACTTCAACGCGAAACTGGGCAAGAGAGATGGTGACGAACTGAGGGTGGGGCAATTTGGGGTTGGACGTCGAAACCACCGGGGCCATCTGCTGGCTGGTTTCTTGGAGAAGGAGGGACTCTACATGATGAACTCCTTCTTTAAGAAACGCGAGCACAGAAAATGGACTTGGATGAGTCCCGACGGTGCAACTAAAAACGAGATCGACTTCATCATGTCGACGAAGAGACATATATTCAACGATGTTTCTGTGATCAGTACGGTTAAAACCGGTAGCGATCACCGCCTGGTAAGAGGCACGTTGAATATATGTCCTAAGCTAGAACGCTCGCGACTGATGAAGTCTACGCTCCGTCCTGCACTCCATCTCCAAAACCCCGAGAGCTTTCAGCTGGAACTCCAAAACCGTTTCGATTGCCTAGGCGATGACGTGGACGTATTCAACGACGGGTTTGTGGAAGCTGTCCATAGCGCTGGGTCTAAGTTTTTTAAGGCCCAGCGGACAAATAAGACCAGAAAGCTCTCAGACTCCACTCAGAAGCTAATGGAAAAAAGGAGTGAACTGGTTCTACAATCCTCAGTTGATGCGACTTTATACCGGTAGCTCAACAGACAGATCTCTAATTCCCTCAAACGCGATATGCGCCAATTCCGTACCAAGTGTATAGAAGAAGCCATCGAGCGGAACAAGGGCTCTAAAGTTTTTGCAAGGGATCTGTCTGTTGGGCAAAGCCAGCTCGCCAAATTAAAGACTGAGGATGGTAGAATCGTCACATCCAGATCTGAGCTGCTGAGTGAGATAGAGGGTTTTTATGGACAGCTGTACACGTCAACTAGCAGACCCGAAGTTGATCTAGCGGAAGACCTCAGAGCTAGACTGACCCGACACTATACAGAAGACATCCCGGACAGCCATTCTAATCTCGCACAGGCTGATGCCTGTGCGAGATTAGAATGGCTCTTGAACAGCTCAAAAATAACAAGGGGCCTGGGGAGGACGGAATTACAGCTGAGCTTCTGAAGGCGGGTGGTAAACCGATCCTTACGGCCCTTCAGAAGTTGTTCAATTCCGTCTTACTGGAAGGGAGAACGCCAAAGGCATGGAACAGAGGTGTGGTGGTACTGTTCTTCAAAAAAGGTGACAACGCTTTATTGAGGAACTACCGACCCATATCACTTCTGAGCCATGTCTATAAGCTGTTTTCAAGAGTCATTACGAATCGTCTTGCACGCAGGCTTGATGACTTCCAGCCTCCCGAACAAGCCGGTTTCCGAAGAGGCTTTAGTACCGTAGTAGACCACATTCATACGCTTCGCCAGGTTATACAGAAGACCGAAGAATATAACCTGCCCCTCTGTTTTGCGTTTGTGGACTACGAGAAAGCCTTCGATTCGATCGAAACATGGGCAGTACTACAGTCTCTCCAACGGTACCAAGTCGACTACCGCTATATCGAGGTGTTGAAGTGTTTATACGAGAGCGCCACAATGTCAGTCCGACTCCAAGACCAGAGCTCGAAGCCTATTCTGCTGCAGCGGGGAGTTAGACAAGGAGATGTCATCTCCCCTAAGCTGTTTACCGCTGCACTGGAGGATGTCTTTAAGACTCTGGACTGGAGAAGGCTGGGTATCAACATAAACGGCGAGTGCCTCACTCACCTTCGATTCGCTGACGATATAGTAGTCTTGGCTGACACCTTGGAGGACTTAAGTACTATGCTCGTTGACCTCAGTAAAGCCTCCAAGCGAGTTGGTCTTAGGATGAACATGAATAAGACGAAAATCATGTCGAATTTCCATGTAGCACCAACTCCCGTAATAATCGGAGACCTTACACTCGAAGTTGTAGACGAATATATATACCTAGGGCAAACTATTCAATCAGGTAGGTCCAACTTCGAGAAAGAGGTAAATCGTCGAATCCGACTCGGTTGGGCAGCGTTCGGGAAGCTACGACACATATTTTCGTCCAATATTCCGCAGTGTTTGAAGACGAAAGTCTTTAATCAGTGTGTGTTGCCAGTGATGACATACGGTACTGAAACGTGGCCGCTTACAATGGGTCTCATAAGAAGGCTCAAAGTCACCCAAAGGGCAATGGAGAGGGCTATGCTAGGAGTCTCTCTGCGTGATCCGATTAAAATTGAGACCATCCGCAGCAGAACCAAAGAAACCGAAATAGCTCTCCGAATCGCTAAACTGAAGTGGCAGTGGGCGGGGCACATTGCGCGTAGAACCGATGGCCGTTGGGGCGGGAAGGTTCTTGAGTGGCGGCCACGTACCGGAAGGCGTAGCGTGGGTAGGCCCCCCACAAGGTGGACCGATGACCTGGTGAAGGTCGCAGGAGTCCGCTGGATGCGGGTGGCGCAGGACCGGTCATTGTGGCAATCTTTGGGGGAGGCCTATGTTCAGCAGTGGACGTCTTTCGGCTGATATGATGATGATGATGATGATGAAATGTAATTTACAAAAATAATTAAATTTAGTGACATAAAAACTCATCCGAAAATTTCCTTAAGCGTAATCTGAAACATGATGTGGAGGGTTAGAAGACAATCACACAAATCGGGGCCGGGGGTAGGATCTTCATTTACTGTGTTAATTTGTATTTATATTATGTCTAATATACTCTAGATAATTATTAATTACAAAACAAATAGCTTTAAGACAAAATTTTGTAATATAAAAATTCTCATTGCTTTACGCCAACCAAATATACATAGTGGATATACTAGAGTTCCTACACCACATAAGTTTATATAAACAAATAGCTCTGTAATAAACGTATAACTATCTATGTACTTATAGGCACATATGACATCGCTGAAATGATATTTTGGCAATGTTCAACCAGTAATTTCTCTCAAACTTGCAACAAAATGTTAATATAACACGACCATGTCACTGTCAATCAACTGAACTGACTGAAATATCAATACAAGTTCAGTCAGTTCAGTTGATGGAGTAGTAATGGAGTTTCATGACATAACTACTGTACAGTCCTAGGCTTGAAAAGTACAGCGGGCCCTACCGCGAAAAACAAAATTCGTAAATTTCGAGGATTTGTCTCCCTCAATCTAATGACGGCTTCGGACGGCTTCGTTTGAGTGACAGAGAAAAATCCTCGAAATTTCCGAATTTCGATTTTCGCGGTAGGGCCCGCTGTACTTTTCAAGCCTGGAAGGAACCTTCTTTTGACAAGTGACAGGATATCTTGACATTTAACAGTATAGTAGTTTAGCATTCTTAAGAACCAGACATCGGATTCCGTGGCGCGAAAAATCTTGACAGCTAGGGACTTCCTATATCGATATACTCATTTATCGATACCTTATTTTAAATACTAGTGAACACACAAAGGTTTGCTTAAATATTTTTTATTAAAAGAGTATTACCTATATAATAAAATAGCAGCTAATTTTCTTCTTCTTTTTAAAAAACGTTTTTAAAAATTTATTCGCCACAATTTTTTTTTCATGACTGCCCGATCTATTATTGTTAAAGTAAACCATCAGATTTTTTTTCATATTTTCGGGGGTTAAGCGTTCCCGTCTTGGTAAAATCCATTTCAGGTGTCTAGAAGACTTCAATTTCTGTGGAGGTTGTAGGAGCATAACAAAATGTCATAAAGTGATCAATATTTACAAAAAACACACACAATGTTGGGGGCGCTCACTAGTATATTGAACTAGTACCGACAAACGAGTTTATCCATATAGGAAATCACTAGCTGTCAAAAAGTTTCGCCCCACGGAATCCGATGTCTGCTTAGAACTAATGTCAATGATATTGAGTAAAAGATTAACTAGGTACCTCAAACAGATTTTAACATAAGTTCGTAACGTAAGTTCTTCCGATTTCTTTATTTCATTGCATGGTTCAGAAGAGCACTATACTTACTTCGCCTGGAAACCAAACTTGGCAGGATTTGTGATTCTATACCTTGCTAATCTTGGTTTGCCGGCGTCTGCAATAACGTACTATATATTTCGCAGTTGGTGTCGCTGCAGCATTTCCGAACTTGGAGCTGGTGATCAGCTTGGTTGGCGCTATCTTTTTCTCCACGCTGGGTTTCCTATTTCCTGCTATCGTCGAAACCGTCTATCGTTGGGACAGAGACACTGGCAGATTCAACTACGTCATCTATAAGAACATCATCATTGGGGCTTTCTCTATTTTTGTCCTTGTTTCTGGGGCTTATGTATCGATCGAGGGTATGATAGATGAATTTTTCGTCGATTATTCCGTTGATGACGACAATGTAACTATTACTTATATGTAAGTTATCTGAGAATATAAGGGAGAATTTAACTGTTATTACCTTTGATACACTTATTCTCATGTTTTTTTTTAATAATAATTTTTAAAATTAGTAAAATAAAACGAATGATTGTTAATGCAAATTGTTTTACTTGATGAAAAAAAATTGTGTTACGTGTTAAATAATATTATTTTCCTCAAATTATAATTATAATAACTCATAAACCGACGTAAGGCGAAAGTGTTAATTTTAAATTAGACAAATTATATAATAAAGAAAAAAAAAACATTTTATATAAAATGTCTATAATTAGAGATTAAACGAACTTACCTGTAAGTGAAGTTCTATCCTAATTATGCGAGGGTTTCGTCCGAAGATATTAGCATAAGACACACATGTAGTATCGCGTAGCGCATGCCATTTCACACTATTTTGAGAATTAAAAATCTTTTTTTTTTTTTGTAAGGTAGATTGCCCACCAGCTCCCGACTGTCTACCCGTACTTCATTTCTTTGAGAGTATGACCAGCAAGGTTTATCATATTTTTACGATCTCTGGGGTGTAACTCTAGTACACCTTGTGGTGGGAGGGTTGCTAATATCTTCGGACGAAACCCTCGCATAATTAGGATAGAACTTCACTTACAGGTAAGTTCGTTTAATCTCTAATTATACTCGGTTTCGTCCTCAATATTAGCATAAGACACACATGTAGACTTTTAGAGACGAAGATCGTAAAAGTATGAATGATAGAATAAAATACCTTGTTACTCTTACTTAAATCATCTTTACTTTATATGTAAGGGTTAATGTCTGTATACATTATTAGGTAAGTATGTATAATAATTTACTAATAGATACAATTATAGTATTAGGTATTCATTATAATAATTATTTTATAATACATTTTTATGTATTTAACTTTTCATGATTGATAAGCCAAAACAATCATCATCATTTGAATCAATAACAGGGCGATTATAAAATTTGGCAAATGTTTGTGAGTTAGAACTCCAGCCCGCAGTTTTGCGTATCCTATCTAGGCTAACCCCTGATCTAAGCGCAGCCGAAGAGGCGGCATGCCGGGTACTATGCGCAGTGAACGATGACGTATCAATTCCGCTTAGCGATAAAATACTTTTAACCCATCTACTCAACGTTTGTGTACCAATTTGTTTATGAGGCTTTTTAAAACTTATAAAAAGACAATCTGCCTGATTTCTAAGGTTCTTAGTTTTTTGCAAATATGAGTTAATTGTTCTTGCCGGACAAATTTCGGGTTTTTCATTGAAAAAGGGCAAGACCAATAACGGTTGTGTAGAACCAATCCGCGACGTTTTTATGAGGTCTGGAATTTTTATTTTTATTTTATCTGAGCAATTTTCAATGTTGCATATTTTAATATTTCCTAGCGTTTGCATTCTATGAGCTGTAATGAGAGCCAAAAGTGTTATTAATTTCTTAGATATCTGCTCAAGTGATAAATTTTCATTAGGATACCATTTTGCCAAAAATTCTAGCACAGCGGATGGTTCCCAGGTCTCGTTATATTTAGGAAGTGGAGGTCTAGATCGAAATACTCCTTTGAAAAATCGCTTCAAATCATCGTTGTCGGAGATTTTATCATTAGCGATCAATGAGAGAGCGGATGTATAAGAATTTAATGTGCCATATTGGGCACCATTGGTAAACAACATTGTTAAAAATTTTATGATTTCTGGAATTGACACATCATAAATGTTCAATTTATTCTCATTGCAATAAATGAACCACTTTTTATAGCACCCTTCATATTGTTTATATGAATTATGCGACAGTGAATCTAACATTATATATGTAGAAGATGGTGGAACACCTCTTCTTATCATCGCTTCGCGGATAATATTCCTGCCACCAGGGTAGTCTGCGAGCGCACCTGCCGGCGGCTGCAAGTAGCAGATAAAATGAGATTAGTATTTGCCTCTAGAACTAAAAGTTTTGAAACCAATAAACTTTTGAATAATGGATACCACGGTTGCGTGGGCCACTGTGGGACCACCATTATACCTCTAGCCTTATCGTTAATAATTTTTCTCAATGATTTTAAGATCATAGTGAAAGGAGGAAAAGCATAGAAGTAAAAGTTAGACCAGGAGACTGTAAATGCATTTATCGCATACGCGTCTGCACTGTGGTCCCGCGCCCTAAGAAGGGCGGTCATAGGCATTACGCGCAGTTAACAGCTGCATTAATGCATGCCAAAGCATGTAATTATGAAATATTATAGTAAATTACAGTTAAATAAACAAACTATAGTACTATAACGATATTTTATTAGGTTTATAGAACTATAGTTTGTAACAGTAACAGTACTAGAGCACTTAAATTATATCGGTAAGAAAATAAAAATAAAGTAATAATTACAATTATATATTTAAACTAATTACATCTAATTTAAACGAATTACTGTCCAGAATGATTATCTTATTACATTTTAAATAGTTCTACCTGTAATTAAATTAGTGTATACAATTAAAATATAGAATCTACGTGTCGACTAATGAACATCTCTCCTTATGACTTGTAATAATTCATAACTAGTTATAACAAATTTACTGCATACATGATTGCTTATATTCGCTATGCCCGGTACTCCCATCAAACCCCCATTTCTCTATTTAAACAAACTCGTTAGTGAGATCAATATTTTTTACAACATTTTTTCGTGATTCTAGTATTCTGCATGTTGTATGGTCCAAAAATATTGTGATTATATTTCGGCAGATGATTCCGTAACATATACGTAACTCACTGATGGATAACACAGCTTCTTAGCCTCCAAATTTTGTTGATAGGATGGTAACGCATTCGGAAACTTCATATTAATATTTTTTTTTCATCAAATTATACTGATGATTACTCAACTTTGCCTTATTTATAAAAGATAACACTTCATCCACAGAATTGATGTGAGATTGACTGGATTCACTAAGCAAGAGTTTATCGATGATCTACCTTAGCTAGCTCCACTAATCTGCGCCGTTTGGACCTTTTGCTGCAGTCCATGAAATCCTTTCTAAAATTATGGCCACTCGTTGAAGAACAATCACTACCCGGCAGGCACTCTGCTAGGTGCACGGTACTATCTACATTTTCATTCGATAGATTACAGACTTCAATGCTGTTCAGGCAATCACTGTATTTTTTTAACATACGAGATTTTGATCGCTGGATCTTTTTCCAATTGCTGTCTATTATTAAATAACGAATAATAATATATTCTCTTGCATAAGTGAGAAATCTTCTCATGTAAGTTATCGGTATTGACATTTTCAACATCTGGCAGTAACTGTGATAGTGTTTGAAACACTTGACGAATTCCTTCAATGTCGCAATCGGTCTTCTTAACAGACAATCAAGTCTCAAAAATAAGAATTCTTATAAAAAACACTTAAAATGTGTACCTAAAATAAATAAATAAACAGTTAAATAAAAATTAGTTTTTTCGTAGCATGTTCTACGCCTTTGAACGCAAGGCGTAGACCTCTTCTATAGCCCACAATCGCAAGTCAACGCAAAATTTCTTAATTTATTCGTAAAATTGAGTTTTTAATAAACATTATCATATATCATTTATTACTGGCATCGGCCGGCATAGTAGTTAAAAGTTTCGATAAAAATCAGAAAACACTAAATAGTATTGCGACTTAACTGCCTTGGCGTAGCACCTCATTAGTAAATATATTATGTATTCATAATTTAAAAAGAACCACAAAACATATAATGCATACCTTCAACTTGAATATTCATTGCAAAGCAAACGTGTACCAATATTTTTTTTTTGAAAAAACTCGTGTCGCGTATTACGCTAATGAGCTTCTTGATAACACAAGTAACACGGACTTATCCATTGTGTTGACTTCAGATGACCAAAAATAAATGTTCTATAAAACAAGTTGCAATTATTTTTATACCATGACTTAATATGACTAATAGGTAAGTAATTAGGATAATGATAATGATATTATTCAATCATCGTCATTGGACCTCTATAACCTACTACGGGACCACAGTGGTCTGGGTCTCTGTGCCAAGATATGTAGGTCGGGCATTTATTATTTATTCGACTAGCAAATAAATCGATATGGGGGATGCCAAACTCTTTCACAATATTTTGAAACGCATAGCTAGCAAGTTCCCACTCGATATCAGGATGCGTACGTCTCGACTCCTGATCCGCTACAAAATTATCCGCAGAGCTAATGTATGACGCAAATACAAACAGTTTTTTCATTTCGCAATATTGCCAAAGTTGCTTTGTAATTTCTGTTAAATGGGGAAACTGTATACCTCCCATTCGATTAATGTAGGAGATAGCGGTGGTATTATCGATGCGAAGAAGAATTTGTTTGTCATATAAATTCTTGGAAAATATTTTTAGACCAATAAATGCAGCCATAATTTCTAGCAAATTTATATGGTTTTTACGTTCATCTGCATTCCAAGGTCCGCTTGCCTTCTGATCTCCACATGCTACCCCCCACCCAGTAGTTGAGGCATCGGAAAAAATTTCTAAAGCGTAATAATCAGCTTTGATTTTACAACTAGAATCTTCTAATTTATTTTTCCACCATTCAAAGTCAGTGCGTAAGTTGTTTGGGATAGTCATAAAGATATCGTAATTATCTTGATCTTTTAAGTTCAAATATTTTTCCTTCTTCATGGCGTTCAATAAAAAATTACGCCTGGTAATGGTGTCAGCATGTTGACAATCACATAAGATTCTACTTGAATCTATCAAGAGTTTTAACAGGGGTGTATTTTTCTCTTTATTTGACATAAGGAGCGTTATAGCCTCGCTTAAGCAGCTTATAGCCGAGGTGAGTTGCTTTTGTTTATTCTCAATGGCTTTGTCGCGTTTTATTATAATATCCGATACCGCAGCCTTGACTTCGGCATTCATTTCCGGAGGATCTATCAATTTGCAGTTATCAGGAGTTAGTATCTCTCTTTGAATTCGTTGCGCAACTCTTTTGTCAATCCGTTTGTTGCGCAATGTTGTAATCTAATCGATAGATCTTTTTGTATGTCTTTTCCATATCGTTTGACGGAATTGGGATCAACCCCAAGTATTTCCATCAGCTCAGGATCTAATACTTCTTCTGTTTCAGGTAAAGGCTGCTGGTTGTTTTCGACGAAGGGAGTAGCTGTAGAATCTAGGTTCGGTGCGGAAGGAGCAGCAGATGCAGCGTAATTAGTTTGGGCGGCAGGAGCCGGCTGCAGGTCCACTGGCGGCACGGCGACGGCATGCTTAGGCATGGCGGCCACAGGAGGAGTAACATCATCTGGTATGGAACCTGAATCTGTTTGGTTCGAACCCGAACATTGTTGTGCCGGTGACGCATTATAGGTATCATCCTCAGGAATCACCCAAGCGTCAAAAAGGTCCGTGTCTGAAAAGGAGGCACAGCCTTATGTCCACGCTGTAGTATAATAACTGTGTAAGTGGCAGTCGCAAGTTAATTTTAACAAGAACTGCCCCCATACTGTTATTCCGCACTTTTTAGTGTACTACGACCATTATACGCAATATTAAAATAAACACGTTTTAAAAAAATTGCAACGTATTTTTATTCACAATTGAAATACCTATGAAGTACGGGTAGACAGTCGGGAGCTGGTGGGCAATCTACCTTACAAAAAAAAAAAAAAAAGATTTTTAATTCTCAAAATAGTGTGAAATGGCATGCGCTACGCGATACTACATGTGTGTCTTATGCTAATATTGAGGACGAAACCGAGTATAATCAAAATATTCTGGTTCACGAAATATAAACAGAGATCTCAAATTAATTTTGATACACTCTCTGTGAAAGTGTGTATCGTCACATGTTGCAATTCTCAACAAAAATTACTCCTGATATTCAGGAATCACACATCATCACATCATCAGCCTATGATAGTCTACTGCTGGACGTAGGCCTCTCCTATTGACTATGCGTATAGCAGCATTAGGAGGTAAATACCCATAATCGCCACGCTGGGCAAGCGGATTGGCGATCGCAGTAATGTGTCCACTGTGTTGACGCTGCTGCCCATCATCAATTTTTTATCAAAGAATGGTAAGTGACACTTCAATCCCTTAGTCGACTCTTACGACACCCGCGGGAAGAGTTGGGGTGAGGACAAATGTATTCTTACTGCCGTCACCACACGGCAGGAATAGTACAACATTACTACTGAGGCTGGGAAGTAGCTGTTTGCCGGCCGAATATATTATATAGATACTAAAGTCCGTATTGTTATTTATAAATACAAGTTCAACCTGATCTAACTCTTGAAATATGTATTATTTTGCGTTTCTATGTTCTGAGTGTATGGCGTGTAGATATTTTTGAGTGTTATGTGATATATGGCTACTTTCCAAATTATTTCTTTTAGGGTCTTTATGATGCTTTCAATATTGCCTATCAAACGTATTTCGGACAAACCTATTCAGCTGAATGTAAGACTATTTCAGCGAATGCATGGTACTATTTTTAAAAACAATGATGCAAGATGCTGCCCGAGTATATTATCTAAACGGTGTCTTCATGATTCCCCAATTAAGCATACGCAAATTAAATGTGGTGGATTTAATGTTTTACTTAAAATGGGATTTTTACACAACGATTTAGATGACCTTCACTTTCTTATGCGTATGAGAACAGTAAAACAGCTATAAGAATCAGCCACATATAAAAGCTTTAATGAAGCACCATGGGCTTGATCCATCGTTGTAACAGGAGGATATAAATGCTCCATGATAGTTATATTGGATGTCAAAGTCAGAATACACGTAAGCTATATACCATATTCTCTTTAAAGTATTCTTTCACGAATTCAGGACATCGTTTTTGTGAAATACAAGTCCTATGAAAATACCTAAATGTTTGACATTACGAAACACGTGAAAGCGTGTCTCTCATAGTACGATTTTTTTTGTGTGAGATGTCGTCTTTTTCGCAGACCGTAAATTATTTTGCAGTATTTGTCCGAAATATTTTTTATTACTCGGGAGGATTGGGTTAGTTGTGTCTAATCCAGATACTTCACGTCGAGCTTTCAGGATGAAATGTGTACCTTATTAAAGCAGTAATTAGACACATGTATGTTTTTTATGTAAAAATGAAATTTAAAAAAAATACGGCCTAGTAAAGTTGTATTTATAAATAACGATACAGTCCTTATTCGGCCGGCAACCTCTCATTTCATGGTCGAGGTATGTATATGCAATGAAATTCTAATTCAACTACATAACTAAGACTTTGAAACACAACAAAAGTCAAAATACGACACCGACACCTCATTATTGTTTTTTTAAGTTTGACCTGTTTAAGAGGTATGCATTTTTACTTTTAAAAAGTGGTATTACACGACGCCATCCGTCAGGTCAAATCAATCGCATGACGACTGAGACAAACAAGGTTCACGCGATGATCGTGTCCGACGGATCGCACCGTATAATACTGCTTTTTAAATATTAATTTGAGTAGATATTGTAGGTATTTTAAATTATCAAATTTAAATAAATAATGCTGCAAAATTTTGCCAATCATGGGTTCTTAATACTAATAATACTTACAAATAATTATTGACTAAAAGCCAAGATGCCGAGTCACAAACCTATTTCAAAAGAAAATTAAAAATGAGGCACTTGCTGGCGTGACCGGCAACGAGGTACTTAGGCACCGGCCGCTTTTTGGGCACGTAACGACAACATTTCATTGCATGTTTGAGAAAATGAGTTTTGCAAATTTAATATGGATTTTGATATAATCAAAGAAAATATTTACGCTTTACTTTTTACAACACGGTCATGTCGGTCATGTCCTAAAATCATAATGTGTATTAAAATTTTAGAAATATTGCATTAATGTGATTTGTATTTATGATCAATTATGCAAACTATGTGCGGTGAACTACAGCATCTGCTTTGGATAGGTTGAATATAATATTAATCATACAATATTGAAACTAGGTCACTTATCCCAGCATCACTGATATTGCAGATAAATCACTGTCAAGTGATTTCGACCGTCGCTCTAATCTGGAACACGCGACCTGAGGTGTAAAGATTAGATTGATTCATGATTGCTATTATTTATCTCTTGAAGTTTCACTGTCCTGGAAATCTCCGGTTTTGTCATGTTGTTCTGACTCAATACATAGAGTAATAAATAAATATCTTGGGACATTTATTCATATCATACATTTCAGTCCCAAAAAAATATATGTGATTGTGTACAATTTACCCACTGCGTACGTTTACCCCACATGACTCTTCACCTGCTGAAGCCCGATCACAGGATTATTAATAGGCCTGAGTGCTTAGACAAGTTGCCAATCGCTAACGCTTGATCGTCAATCGTAAGCGAAAGGCAGCTAACTGTCTTTGTCGGACTGATATGAAAGAGTGACAGAGAGGGAAAACTACGATACGAACTTAGTAGCTTTAGCGATTGACAACTTGGCTAAGCATCCTGTATTGTCTCACTGATAGGCAAAGGTCTCCCTTGATTTTATCAGTTTACCTAGTATTTTGTTCTATCTCTTTTTATATAGGTAGTATAATATCTTCGGTAGTAAACTAAGAACTCTTATAGTTTCGCCATGTCCGTCTGTTTGTGTCTGTTTTTCTGTGTGCCCGCAGCTTAGCTCAATGACTGTTAGTACTAGAAATGTATAATTTGGTATAAATATTAGTAACGCCGATAACGTGGTAGAATAATAAAATATTTTAGGTATTTATATGCAAATTATATTTTAGGTAAATTCACGAAAGCTGGCACGAATGGATTGAGTAAGTGACAGAAAGTATTTATGTGTGGATGTCTTAATGACAGTAGATATACAGGTTGGTATTGGACGACCGCATACACACAATGATAGATGTCATTTATTTCATTCATTCCATTCGTGCCAACTTTAGTAAATTTACCTGTACTACACGCAAATACTTGAATAACTTTCGAAAATTTGTTAGAATTATCCCCCAATTCAAAATTGCAATTAATGAGTTCACTACAAGGCGCAAATACCATAGACACAAGACGAAAATAGTTGAATAGCTTTCGAAAATAAATGACACATGTCATTTGCGCCTACAAAATTTGGAGAGTTCGATCTCGATCATCAGAATTCATCAGATCTGGACTCAATGGACAAAATGGGATCAACTATACTTCGTTTTATTTAAGATTAGAATTATCTGTCAAACGGGTGAACAAAGAAGCAGTGGTCGTAAACCTTCCTTCTTCGATTTCGGCCGATACCACTGAATTTCTCGGAACTTATGTATATACATATCATTTGATATTTACTGAACGCATAATTTTCACATTTATTATTAATTTGTTGGCAAAACTGTATTTAAAAAAAGTTATGTGTTTTATAAGCAATATGGCGGCAATTTAGAAAAAAGATATCGACGCTGGAAAGGAGAAATTGGATAAGCGACACAGTGCGTACTTTACAGGAGAAGCAAAAAACCGCCGAGATTTTCGAAAAAAAATCATTTAAATTAATCAGCAGGCCAAATCAAATAATTGAAGCATTATTTATGGACATAAATATGTTTTCTATGTGATGTTTTAATTATTTAACGTATTCAAGTGTTATTTAATGATTTACTGTCGCTTAAGCAAAATGGTCGGAAAAATTGATTCAGGTAAAATTATCTAACCAACACGTTGTGTAAGAAATAAGGAAGGTAAAAATGTCCACCCGAGACTTACATAACGAATGTATCCTGTTAAAATTATCTAACTGCCGAAGTGGCTTATTTTATATTCGGGTAAAAATATATAAATTGATAAAATAGCATAAATATATCATTAAGAAATATCCACATACTTAAAATGAGAAACTATTTTAGACTTCATAGTTAGTCATATTAATTACATTAGTAACATTCCGTGACTAGTAAACGAATTTACTTACACGTGAAAAAAGAAAAACTATTTTAGGAATTTTTATAACATTATATTTTAAAGACAAACGGGTCTTAATCACGTAAACTTACGTTTAATTATATCCTGACGTTTCGGGCATGACGTTACACCCGTGGTCGCAGGCAGACCTGCCTGCGACCACGGGTGAGTGATAATCGTGAAAGTTTAAATCAATATATTTTATAACATTATTCCAAAAAGTAGGTAAATAGTAAAAAGGGATATGTGAAGGGGATGGTTCATAAATAATGAAGGTAAAAATGGATAAACGCCAATAAGTAGTTCAGATATCATAGTCAAGTAATATTGTCTAACCGTCTTCAATTTTAAATTAAGTTGAAGGTAAAATTGTCTAAACGACATGAGAACATATCATACAGTCAGGTAGAAATAGCTAACCGACTAGTGAAGTTTAGTTGTTACACAGCAAAAATATCCAAGTAAAATTTAACTTGTGATGACGAATAGGTAAAATAATCCAAGATTAATTATGTTGAATTATATTTTATCTAATCTTCAATTTACTAAAAGTTGTCAAAAACCAAGTCGTTTAGTAATAAAAAATGGTCGAAATTTCTCTAAATCACCAATGGGATAAGCGACACAAATGTTGTCAGATGGATACGAAACCTAGCTCATTCGACGCAGAAAAATTCGCCGATTCTAACGGTGTATATAACTCAATATCTTCAAAAGTGTCGCTTATCCAATTTCTCCTTTCCAGCGTCGATATATATTGAAAGTTTTCGTTTAGTGTTTGGCGGTTTTTAACAAAGTACCAATCGTACCAATTTTACATTTACTGAATTTAATGAAGTTTACAGTGTAAAATTTAACAATATTTGCATATTTAATCTGGCTTACATTATGCACTCCCAATACTTTTAAAAGTCATGCATTTAAAGATTAAAACTATCGGTATAAAAGCGGACACGGTGTCATAAAGACTGAGCAGATAACAATACTAAGACAACCCTACGCATCGGCAACGTCGTTTAGTATTTGTCGCCATTATAGGCGGTCTGGGATGCTCTAATGTAGTTTGAATTTGGTAACAAATTAGAAAATAAAACTCAGATGACTTACATAGTTTTATTCACTGTCAGTGTCAGTGGAAGACTCCGAGGACTCGGAACCACCAACGTTTATAATAATTTATTCCACAGTGTTATCTATTACGAGCCCCGATGCATATGTTCTCGTCCAGTTAGACAGTTTTTCGAGATTATCCCGTTCATCCGGGGGAAAAGGTTTAGAGACAAAACCTTCACTATTCAATAGTAGTACTAAAGTAGTTTCTTTGAGTATAAAATATTTGGACTTAATAAATCAGAATAAAAAAAAACTATTTTACGAGAGGTATTTTTTTAAATTTTTTCCACAATTTTTAATTTTGTAAATAATCAATGAATGTAAAGAACGCCATTAATATTAAAGACGACATGGTACGCCTGATGCACTGCGAATTTTGCGTCAAGCTTATAAGCGCGGAATTACGGTGGTGAACGAAAATATAATTTAGACACTGGTTTGTTAAAATCGATTTATTAAACAACAAAAGCGTCCTTCAGATTGTTGTGTCTCTTGAAATGTAGTACATTAACCATGACTAACGTTCATACAATTTATCATTAGCATAATGTGATCATTTTTAAAATATTCAAAAATTTGTAAAAATTGTTTCGAACTAGACGAATTCCACTGCATCGGGGCTCGTACATTATCTAATATCATTTAAAAAAATGTATTCTTTTAAAGTGTTATATACCGTAGCCAACGATATGCCAGCAGTCTCAGCAGTCTTTTTCACACGTTCCGATTTAGTGGGATATTCCTTTCTATGGCACATTTCTTAATTTGTAAATATTCACCACCATCCGCTTTTCACTGGTAGTCACAGGATTTTGCTTTCATCCATTTTAAATGTGCACCAACAAACAAAATATCTAAATAGATCAACAATTAATAACGAAATTGAACAAAAACGATAACAACAATCTTTAAGTAAGCTAACAGCAATATAAAACACAACCGACTCAACCGACAACAATATGAAGTCGAATGACAGACAGTGACATTTTAAAATTGTGTGAGAACTCTGCCTCTTTAGGTTTTTTAATGTACAACCTTTCCATGAAAAATTACAAACGCAATTTATTAAAATTATTATCTTTTCATCTTAGAATATAAATTAACTAACATTATGTTTCTTATCTGTTCACAACACTGAGTAATGTGTATTAATATAGCATGATAATAAATTCGTGATATTTAATAACTCGTATTTACTGTTCGATCCGCAGAATTTGCCTGTAAAAAGAACCTTATATCTCGTTCTGCAAAGGTCTTTCTAATGCTAAAAAAAACGAAGTATAGAAGGTATACCAACTAAAACAAAAAATCTTTTTCCAAATCGGCCCACTCGTCATTGAGTAATCGGGGAAGATAGATAAAAAAAAGATTTATTTGAAATATTAACCTTCCCCTTTTTTGAATTTGACATTTTTTTTTTCAGGTAGGTACCTTCCATTATAACGTTATAATGGCGAGACCATGGCATGTTTTCTGTCAATACATAATGCAGTGTTTAATACTGAATTAGTAATATTATTTGCTAACTTTTCAAAAAAATTAGTACCCCTTTATTTTCAATTCAATTAATCGTTATCGTTGTTATAAACAAGGATCCCGAAAGCAAGGATTTTTAACTTCTGATCCGTGGGTTCGAAAAATATGAAAACAAAAAGAATGCCTGACTTATATAAATTACAGAATACTTTAAAGGAAAACAATATAATCGGCCCAGTTGTTTTTTACCAACTATGGAACCCTTGACTGAGCAGGGCTCAACATGCCTTTCGATCCAGAGGAAGCGGGTTCGAATCCCGTGACAACCAGAGAGTTTCGCTGTTGATTTTTTTCTATAATAAGCACATCTGTTACGTTACGACACTGGGGTTATATTACCTGTCTATCCGTTCATCCATCTATCATCAATAAATACCATCGCCAAATAATACAGTGATCGGTTTTTTTAATTCCCCCTCGCCGTTCCCCCCATAAAAAAATTACGGATGTGACTATACAATTTTATTAAACACTTTAGTACTACACAAACAATAATATATTTATTGAAACAGAAACAATAGAAACATAGTAATGTATTCATTAAAGTTTAGTTTTCAAGTTACTGCAGCAGACCCTCCGGGAAAATAAAAAAAAAACGATCACTGATGATGATTGTATCAGCTCTATAAGTTGTATAATGATCAGGGCTCGGAGTTGTCATCGCACGGTAAGACTAATAGCAAGCTATGGAGTCGACATTTGCCATAAATCTAAAATTTTATTCATACTCATTTATTAAATTTATCTTTCAATTCCTTTACAGCGGTGGTGTATAATAAATAATAATTTTCCACATTAAAATTCAATTATTATCTAAATTCATACTCATACTCATTCATTTAATATAGAACGAAATTAAACTACAAATAAAATAAATCATTTCAATAGAAATAAATACATATTTTTTGGACATCTTTACACAAATCGACCTAGTCCCACGGTAAGCTCAATTAAGGCTTGTGATGTGGGTAGATAGATACATATAGATACTTGAATACATAGACAGCCACGACCAAGGAACAGATATTTGTGATAAACAAATACACAAATAATGCCCTCGCCGGGATTCGTACCCGGAACCTCTAGCTTCGTAGGCAGACTTGTAGGTAGTAGGTTCGTAGGCAGGTTGAATTGTAAATAAAGAAAATAAAAAATAAAACATTATTTTCGTAATGTGTATCTTGTAGTATGTATTACTTACGATCAATGACCATTTATGACCACCGGCGTAAAGTGAAGTAAGTAATACATACCACAAATTTTAGATTCTCTTCTCCGTCATATACTGTCGTAAGTGCAATTCCGGCTAAAATATGAAATATATCAGAGAAGTAATTATATCACTATAAAGATAGTATCTTTGTTATTGATTATGCCAATTTTCAAAGCAATCCATTGAACTATGTGACTACCGTACACATTTCAAACTTTAAAGTGCTCTCCTGTAAACTTGCCATTTTCAACTTACGACAACTTATGTAGGGGCCGTCGAATTGTAAAACGAGTAAATAATGGCAACTTTGTCCATATTTTCTGGGGTGAAACTGGTTCTATACTGGTTGAAAATCCACTTGTGACTTGAAAGAGATCGTTTTACGTCAACGGAAGTTTGCGTAGCATATTCTAGAACTCGCTCATATTGTTCAGTACTTGCCATGTGCCTTAAGTTGATGAAGTCCGGATTTCTATTGAGTACACTTTCCAATTTATTTTTAACTGTTTCAGGGCCGAAAATTATTTCAAATTGTCTTAATTCGTCTAATATTTGAAAACTTTGCTTAATATGTATAGTAATAGTACACTACAATTTTGTATTGAATCAAGAATAAGTTCAAAGTTATCATTTAAATAACTTAGCTCGTTTTGCATATAACCGTTTAATAGTAGTTTGGGCGTTTAAAATTGCGATGGCATTACTACTGTTCAATGACGAAATTGACATTGATTCATTATGACTGCGAGCAAACATACTAATCAACAATTTTATTAGCGGTCAGTACTCCTTTATAAATCATTTTCAGCTTAGTTTGTATAATTGTAAATGTTGAAATATTCAAGTCATAAAATTGTAATCTAATATCGAAAATAAAATATATAATTTTATTGGGTATTAAAATACGTAATAACTTATGCACGACCGCTATAAAGGCATTTTAAGATAAATTCAATAATGAGTATGAGTATGAATAATATTTTAAATTTATGGCGAATATCGACTCCATAGCTTGCTATTAGTCTTACTTACCGTGCGATGACAACTCCGAGCCCTGATAATGATGACCTCTGTAGTATCTCCATTCTAACTGATAATTTCGAAGCAAAAAATATTCACAAGAGCACTACAATCGGTCACGAAATAGTATTTAGTTTCGCATCTGAGTCGTTTCTTTTTTACGATTAAAAAAAGATTACACCGATTTAATCTTACGCTGCTTATCTCTTGATTAAGAAGAATCACCTTGAACTGGATGTTAGGGCCTTTTGTTACATTCCTAATACGTAATACAAAGCTATAAAGCCAGTAAAGTCAGGGCATTCTGTCGCGATAAAATACATACGAGAGTAGTATGCAAGTCATGTACATTTTCCTTAATACTTAATAAACCTTGTACACGTTTTCTTTCCTTCAAGAATATGCCTACAAGGCAACTAGACTTCGTTTTAGGGAAAATATCAACCCAAATCAAAAGCATACAGAGTGAGTAACAAATCCGTTTACGGGCCCATCCAAAACATCATTCTGATTAGGAAAAACCGGCCAAGAGCGTGTCGGGCCATGCTCAGTGTAGGGTTCCGTAGTCGTTCAAAAATGGCTGGACAGATTAAGGTCGAAATAGTTTTATTTTAAAGTATTCTATAAGCCTACTATCCATAATCTTTTTCATATTTTGGACCAAATGCAGAATAAAAAAAAATCTAATGATATTTTTTTTATTCTGGACCGATTATCTCCAAAAAGATTGCCTTAAAAAACCCCATACCGTGTTTCCTACACATACCCGTAAAATGGGGATGATTTTTTTATTTTGCTGTTACCCGTACCAAATTACTAATTTCTAGTACTAACGGCCACTGCCGCGGACAGTCCGACGGGCATGGCAAAATTATAAGGGTTCCTGGTTTACTACGGAACCCTAAAAGTAGAAGAAAGCATTAAGTTCTCGAAAAATTAATTCATTCAATTAACTCTATCACAGGACACGTCTTTCAGCTGTGTAGGCTATCCTACTGAACCAAACTATGCAATTTTCCGTAAAAAAATGCGAAACAAAAATTTCGAGTAACGCTACATGCATTTCATAAGCTTAAGAGTAAAAGCATTTAGTACTGACAGAAAGACATCATTTCACATTTACACTTTAAGTGGGGAGGGTAATCCTTGTGATATTGTTTAGTAAATAATTATTGCGTTGCCATATCATCATCATCATAATCATATCAGCCGAAAGACGTCCACTGCTGAACATAGGCCTCCCCCAAAGATTGCCACACAATGACCGGTCCTGTGCCACCCGCATCCAGCGGACTCCTGCGACCTTCACCAGGTCATCGGTCCACCTTGTGGGGGGCCTACCCACGCTACGCCTTCCGGTACGTGGCCGCCACTCAAGAACCTTCCCGCCCCAACGACATTGAATTCTAATATAAGTCTCATGTAAAATAATGCACGTTTGGAAATGTATAAGCGTCATAATTTATAATATACATTTTTTCATTATTTATTTAGTAAGCCATACAGCCATAAACTTATTATAGTACATTTTTCAGAAGCACGTGGGTCTTAATTTTTGGTGAAAGCATTTTACATATAAAGGTTGATAATGTTAATATTGTATCCTGTAAAAATATTTTTTTTTCGCTAAGGGCATTTTGTCATGCTAGCCAGTTACGTTAACTGTAGGCTTATCATGTTGGTGCCCTGTTTATCAGTTACTATTACTGGCGTTGCCATCACGTTCTGACAAGTGTGAAAGTGACGCCTAGCACGATAAACGGTAAAAGCGGAACCATCTTATGCCACCTGGAAGTTCGATAAATAAAATTTTTTTGGACATCTTTACACAAATCGACCTATAGGCTTATGATGGTACCGCGTCTAATCGTTTGTCGGCGTTGCCGTCACGTTCTAACAAGTATGCAAGTGCGAAAGTGACGCGTAGCACGATAAATAGATAAAACGGGACCATCATAAGCCACCTAGTCCCACAGTAAGCTCAATTAAGGCTTGTGATGTAGGTACCAGGCGTCGATATATATGAGGTCCTAATTTATTAGTTGCAGATATTTTAACACATGATATTTTACATTAAAATAATTAACTTTAAACATAAATTAATAAATCTTTTCATGTAACTTTTTTGATTTCATTTTCCTAACAAAAAAATTAATTATAATTTCGTCTAAAAAAAATCATCATGTGCGTTATCACATGTCACCATAACACTGTCTGTCATGTCATCAAACGACACAGTCCAACGGAAAATAACATGACATTGACAATCAAGTATTTAATTTATCGACTTGAAGAGGCCAGTTCAAGTTAAGTGGTACGTAAAAGAGGTACTAGAATCTGTTCAATGAGTTTCATTTAATAATCACATAAACAGGATGTTTTTGCGTAGCAAATTTGTTTTTCTGTTTTCTCCAAAAATACATCGTAAAAGCTATAATGTTTCACAGTTTAATATACTCCAGAGACCGAGGAATTAGAATAAGAATTAGGACCTTATATAATAGATAGATACTTATAGAAAAAAAAACGGTACTTAAATACATAACAACACAGCCATGACGCCCATGACCAAGGAACAAATATTTGTGATAAATAAATACACAAATAATGCCCTCGCCGGGATTCGAACCTTCCGGGTTCGAATCCTCAAGCTTCGCAGGCAGGGTCATCACTACCAGCTAGGCTACGGAGGCTGACAAAGTCTATTATAAAACCCTGATTAATTATGATTGCCTAATTTTATGGAGCCGATTAGCGTGCACTGCGAACTTAAATGTTTATAGTATTAATATTATGTATGTCATAGTGTACAGTAGGCGTACCATGAGTTGGCAAGTAAAAGTAAAATAATTTACGTAGCTGACGCCAACGTACCATCGCCCACACTGTTAGTTATTTGGTAGACCTTATGCCTATTGTTATAAGATACAAAGGTGTACAACAGTACATTTATCTAAGAGTGTTGCTGTTTGTACCTGATACTTGCCAATTCCTGATACGGTTGCTGGTGTTTCGTTGTTCAGCTGTTGATGACTCTATGGCTCTTGTGGAAAAGGCAATACTCCGAAACATGTTTGGAAAGGGATTAAAAGCTTTACAATATCGAGTAGAACATATAATTTTTAAAATGTTATTCTGAGTTATACCTTGTAACTTTTTACTGAGAATATCTGCCATGACATGATAAATGCAAGCCACTTTTTACTAGAGGACTAGATACTGCTACACGAAGCAAAATCAAGTTCTATCAAAAAAACATACAGTCGATTGAGAAGCTCCTCCTTTGAAGTCGGTTGATGAAGAAGATCTACGGAACGCTACAGGATGGCCCTACAGCACTTGGCTGGATCTTTTACTAGTCCCGTACTTTTAATTGTCATTTACAGGATCGTGAACACACCGTTAAGCCCCTACCTTACAGATGTCAAGATAAGTCTATATTGTCTATATTGTCCCTCGCTTTCGGGTATACACGCAGTGCGTTTTTTGCATTTTAAGATACCACAACAAGACTTAATGAAAAACATGGCTGCCAACCTAATTTTAAATGTCATTTCTGATGAACAGTAACCATAGAGGAGCTTTCTTTTTTAATTTTGACGGCTCCCGCCCGACCTCGATGATTAATAAAAATGTGTTTGACTAAGAATATTTCTCAAATTGACAATTTTATTTGAGAATAAATGTGGGGTCGTAAAAAAAGTATTGTATGCAACATTGTTTAACTGAGTCAAAAAATGCTCGTGGCGTCTTTAATAACAATTTTCGGCTTCGCCCCAAATTGTTACCCACGCAACTAACCTTTTTTAACCTCTCTTAAACAAGGGTTGCATAAAATACTATTAGAATCTAACTGGCTCACTGTTTTGTACACCTTACGGTACCTATTAAAATAATTCCTGTTTCTGTTGTTGACTGTACACACGAACATGATAATAGTTGAACGTTACAATGACACTGATTTCAATTTTAAACCGAGCAGAGTTAGTCGTGATGAGGAAAATGTTACGGAAACAAACAATTTTGCAGACAATTTCGTGTAACAAAAGCAAGATGTCATATTGAGATATTATAATATACTTATCTATGTGGTTATGTAAATTAATTTAACAATGTATCATGCTCTGAAAATGCACTTTTTATAATAAATAAATAAGGGTAAACATATGCACAGTTAGGTAGTGATACTTTTCTCCACGCGTGCAGGAATGGATTTTCATAGTACTTTTCTGTATATACTGTCTGCCGATTTTGGCGACAGTATACAGGGTTATTTTTTCACCGGTACAATAAATTTTCCCACATATTTGGTATCGAAAATAGATTACATTTATCAAATAAAATTGACATTTTTTTTTTTCATTTATTATTAATTTATCCTTCATGCAAATGCAAAATAATGGGCCTACTAATGATAAGACGTCAACGGGGTGCGGGACGCAGAGGGCGGCGGAAAGGGGTGAGCGACCTGCGCACGAGTTGGCAACATAGCAGTTACCTCAATCTCGGTGACTAGGTCAGGGACGGTCAGTGTCACGGTTGACATAGGTATGTGCGCACGCGCCGCATCGTACTACCTTCAGTCGGAAATTGCTCGTACGAAATGGTTCGTAGTTATTTTCTCATTGGGGAAAATGCAGTGGCAGCCCAGCGGCTATACGCTGAAGAAGTGTGCCCCGCCTGGAAAATGCCAGTGTTATAGCTATGGCCAGCCAGGTCAACAGATTTGACCCCGTGTGACTGTTTTTGTGGGGTGAGGGTAGGCCCAAAATTTAAAAGACTTAAGAAATCTAATAATAAGTCCATTTGATGAACTTAAAAGTGAGAACTACAGACTTGTGTTGGGAAATATCGAAGGAAACATTCAAAAACGGGCAAGAGCGTGTTTAGATAACCACGGCCAACATTTTGAACACTTGCTTAAGTATGTGAATTAATTAATTGGTATGAGAAATGGACTCCATTAATCAGGTATGTTTTTTTATTCCAATCATTGTGCATAAAGTTGATTTCAAGTGTTTAAATACGCCTCAATGAAGAAAGTTTCTGTCCTTAGTGTAAGTATGAAGGAAGATTTAGGATCAAGTAAGATTTTTTTGCCAAGTCATAATCATAAGTTGATTATCATTGCCGCTTTTCTAAGCCGCCATGCCACGTGCGATGACGTTGTAAACAAACAGTTGCCAGTTCGTGTGTTTTGCTAGTTATGTACATTGATAATGCGTAATGCGTCCAATTTTCTTATTAGGTTTGCGGATAAGTTCAAACATCGGTATTTTAGTTTTTTTGTTCTAAAGGGGTAGGGGCACCGATCCAACTCCAAAACCCCGAGAGCTTCCAGCTCGAACTGCAAAATCGTTTCGATTGCCTACCCAGCGACGTGGATGTGGATGAGTATAACGACGGGTTTGTGGCAGCTGTCTATTCCACTGGGTCAAAGTTCTTTAAGACCCAGCGGAAGAAAGGCAATAAGAGGCTCTCTGATCCAACTCTAAAGCTCATGAAGGAAAGGAGTGAAATGGTTCTACAATCCCCAGAAGATGCCGCATCATATCGCCGGCTCAATAGACAAATCTCCAAGTCGATCACCCGCGACATACGCCAATTTAATACCAACCGTATTAAAGAGGCTATTGACCGGAACAAAGGCTCTAAAGTTTTTGCGAGAGATTTGTCTATTGGTCAGAGCTGGCTTGCGAAGCTGAAGACTGGGGACGGTAGGATCGTTTCATCCAAACCTGAGCTTTTGAGTGAGATAGAGAGCTTTTACGGACAGCTGTACACATCAACACGAAGACCCATCTCCAATTTAGCTAACGACCCACGAGCTAAATTGACTCGACACCATACCGAAGATATACCGGACGTCAGCCTGTACGAGATTAGGATGGCTCTCAAACAACTCAAAAACAATAAGGCACCAGGCGATGACGGAATAACAGCCGAACTCCTGAAGGCGGGTGGGAAACCAGTCCTTAGGGCCCTTCAAAAGCTGTTTAATTCCGCCATCTTTAGAGGCAAAACGCCAAAGGCATGGAACAGAGGTGTGGTGGTGTTGTTCTTCAAAAAGGGTGACAACACCCTGTTAAAGAATTACAGACCCATCGCGCTTCTGAGCCATGTCTATAAGTTGTTTTCGAGAGTCATCACAAACCGTCTCACACGCAGGCTCGACGACTTCCAGCCTCCTGAACAAGCCGGATTCAGAAAAGGCTTCAGCACCGTAGACCACATACACACGCTCCGTCAAGTTATACAGAAGACCGAAGAGTATAACTTGCCCCTCTGCTTAGCGTTTGTGGACTACGAAAAGGCCTTTGATTCGATCGAGACGTGGGCTGTACTACAGTCTCTCCAGCGGTGCCAAGTAGACTACCGGTACATCGAAGTGTTGAAGTGCCTGTACGAAAACGCCAATATGTCAGTTCGCCTCCAGGACCGGAGCTCGAAACCGATTCCATTGCAGCGAGGAGTAAGACAAGGAGATGTTATCTCTCCTAAATTGTTCACCGCTGCACTGGAAGATGTTTTCAAGGTTCTGGACTGGAGGCGATTTGGCATTAACATCAATGGCGAGTACATCACTCACCTTCGGTTTGCCGACGATATAGTGGTCATGGCTGAGACCATGGAGGACTTAAGTACTATGCTCGATGATCTCAGTAGAGTCTCTGAAGATGTTGGTCTTAAGATGAACATGGACAAAACGAAGATCATGTCGAACGTCCATGTGATACCAACTCCAGTGAAAGTTAGAAACTCTACACTCGAAGTTGTTGACGAATATGTATACCTGGGACAAACAGTCCAGCTGGGTAAGTCCAACTTCGAGAGGGAGATCAATCGTCGAATCAGACTGGGTTGGGCGGCGTTCGGGAGACTACGCAATATCTTCTCGTCCAATATACCGCAGTGTCTCAAGTCGAAAGTCTTCGACCAGTGTGTGTTGCCAGTGATTACTTACGGATCTGAAACGTGGTCGTTCACTATGGGACTCATTAGGAGGCTCAGAGTCACTCAACGAGCGATGGAGAGGGCAATGCTCGGGGTTTCTCTGCGAGATCGCGTCAGGAATGACGAGATCCGCAGAAGAACGAAAGTGACTGACGTAGCCCGAAGAATCGCCAGGTTGAAGTGGCAGTGGGCTGGCCATATTGCCCGGAGGACCGATGACCGGTGGGGTCGGCGTGTTCTCGAGTGGCGACCACGCACTGGACGGCGCAGCGTGGGAAGGCCCCCCACAAGATGGAGCGACGACCTTGTAAAGGTTGCGGGTGTCCAATGGATGCGGACAGCTCACGACCGATCTTTGTGGAACTCTCTGGGGGAGGCCTATGTCCAGCAGTGGACGTCTATTGGCTGATGATGATGATGATGAAAGGGGTAGTACCAAAAAATGTTAGTATTCTGTAACTTGGACTACTATTACGTATGTTGATTTATTGTACTGGTGAAAAAATAACCCTGTATACAGAAAATTTATGTGATTTGGAACAATTCAATAGAAGCCCATTTGCTGAAAACCAGGTTAGTAACTGCTCACACGCATTGTTAATCTTCAGGCTTAGTTGGTCGTAAGATTTGGCACTATCCAGCACAATCGTGTCATCTGCAAACAAAACAGAATTAAAAACCAGCTTCAATATTTGACGGCAAGTCATTTATATGTATGAACACAATAGGAGGCAAATGCCCATGACACTGGTTTGCAATGAAATAATCCTTTAAAAAAAATTTACATAAATATGACGACCCAAATGTCCTGCGCGTTACTACCTTAGAAACCACCTTCGGCACTTTCCATCTTTCTTTTTCAACTCGCGAAAACTTATTTTGTATCTATATACACGGCTTGTAACGTAGACACAAAAAAATGAAAGAAAAAAAAAACACTTTTTTATAAATATAAAAAAAAACATATAAAAAAAAATTACGTGATGGAAAAAATCGGCCAACGGGAGTAGATTCAGGACATTTGGGTCGTCATATTATGACATTTTTTTAAAAAGATGATTTCATTGCAGACCAGTATGATCTCATTGATCACCACGCAGGGCTAGCGGGTTGGCGATTGCAATAGTGTGTCCACTATGATGACACTGCTGCCTATCATCATCAATAAATAGTCAGTGACACTTCAATCCTTTAGTCGACTATTGACCTCACCCAATGGAAGAATTGGGAGAATTTAAAAAAATACTAGTCTTATTTTATCAAATGGCAGTATAGGCACCGGAAAACTAGGTAGTGGTCAAGTCGCAAGTTGTGAGGGTTAAATGCCATAAACACGAATATCATTATTATTCTGCTACTATATTAGGGTTCCGTAACAAACAGATAATAGATAGAAATAGAATAAGTAGGCCGGCCGATTGAAATCATGAAACAGTCGAGAACGAAATCTCGATTTTTCGGTGTTATATAAAAAGTGTTTTTTTTTTAAGTGGGACAGTATGGGGAACTCGTAAACTATAGAAGATACAGGGAAGCTGTCTAAGGAGACATTAGTTATTTTTTAACCGACTTCAAAAAGGAGGAGGTTTACAATTCGACGAAATCTTTTTTTTTTTTTTATGTATGTTCCCCGATTGCTCGAAGACGCGTGGACCGATTTGGAAAATTCTTTTTTTGTTTGAAAGGGTATACCTTCTAGTTGGTCCCATTGTCATCCGGTCCAGATCTGATGATGGGATCCTGGAGAATTCGAGGGAACTCTTCAAATGTTGTAGGCACACATGACATTTTTCATTTATTTTCGAAAGCCAATCAAGTATTTGCGTATAGTAATGAACGTCTTAAGTCGGTGATGATGGAAGGTACAACTCCTTAGAGATTAGGAGTTGGGCAATAATTCTTTAAATATAACACGTTTCATGGTTTTTGGAAGCTATTCCAGTATTTGCCTTTAGGTGGTCATAGGCTCATGTTGGTGAGCTGATGATGGAAGGTACAACTCCTTAACGATTAGGAGTTAGAGGATAATTCTTTAAATATAACATATTACATGTATTTTGGAAGCTATTCAAGTATTTGCCTTTAGGTGGTCATAGGCTCATGTTGGTGAGCTGATGATGGAAGGTACAACTCCTTAGCGATTAGGAGTTGGGCAATAATTCTTTAAATATAACACGTTTCATGGTTTTTGGAAGCTATTCAAGTATTTGCCTTTAGGTGGTCATAGGCTCATGTTGGTAAGCTGATGATGGAAGGTCCAACTCCTTAGCGATTAGGAGTTGGGCAATAATTCTTTAAATATAACACGTTTCATGGTTTTTGGAAGAGCTATTCCAGTATTTGCCTTTAGGTGGTCATAGGCTCATGTTGGTGAGCTGATGATGGAAGGTACAACTCCTTAACGATTAGGAGTTAGAGGATAATTCTTTAAATATAACATATTACATGTATTTTGGAAGCTATTCAAGTATTTGCCTTAAGGTGGTCATAGGCTCATGTAGCTGATGATGGAAGGTACAACTCCTTAGCGATTAGGAGTTGGGCAATAATTCTTTAAATACAACATATTTCATGTTTTTTTAAGCTATTCGAGTATTTGCCTTTAGGTGGTCATAGGCTAATGTTGGTGAGCTGATGATGGAAGGTACAACTCCTTAGCGATTAGGAGTTGGGCAATAATTCTTTAAATATAACACGTTTTATGGTTTTTGGAAGCTATTCCAGTATTTGCCTTTAGGTGGTCATAGGCTCATGTTGGTGAGCTGATGATGGAAGGTACAACTCCTTAACGATTAGGAGTGAGAGGATAATTCTTTAATAGCATTCTTAAATAACATATTACATGTATTTTGGAAGCTATTCAAGTATTTGCCTTTAGGTGGTCATAGGCTCATGTTGGTGAGCTGATGATGGAAGGTACAACTCCTTAGCGATTAGGAGTTGGGCAATAATTCTTTAAATACAACATATTTCATGTTTTTTTAAGCTATTCGAGTATTTGCCTTTAGGTGGTCATAGGCTCATGTTGGTGAGCTGATGATGGAAGATACAACTCCTTAGCGATTAGGAGTTGGGGGATAATTCTCACTAAGCGGAATACTAACTCAAGTCATCAAAAGCCCCCGCCTATGGGGTCGGGCTTCTAACACTCTCGTTGGTAATACCGTACTTACCTCCCTAGATGCGGGTCCATATTGGCACTTATACAATTTTTTCTTCGAATTTTTTTACTGATACCGTTTTTAGGGTTCCGTAGCCAAAATGGCAAAACGGAACCCTTATAGATTCGTCATGTCCGTCTGTCCGTCTGTCCGTCTGTCCGTCTGTCACAGCTGATTTACTCGGAAACTATGAATGCTACAGTAACGAAATTTGGTAAGGATATGTGTTGTATGAACCGCTACGGGATTATGATACTAAATTGTAAAAAAACCATTGGGGTGGGGGCCCTCCATACATATAACTGAGGGATAGAAAAAAAAATTTAGTTGTATATAAGCGTGTGGGGTATTATTAGAAAGGTCTTTGAAAATGATATGAAGGTTTATAAATCTTATCTTTATTTAAGCAAATCGTTTTCGAGATACCAGCCCTCAAAGTCTGAAAAATGTGTCCCCCCCCCTCTATTTTTTAAACTACGCGATATAAAATTCTAAAAAAAATATATGTTAAGCACATTAATAAACTCTATCAACGATTTTTGGTTTGATTAAATTATCTCCTATAGTTTTTGAGGTAGGTTGATTTAACTGTATTTTTTAAATAATAAATTGATAATGGTACGGAACCCTTCGCGCGCGAGTCCGACTCGCACTTGGCCGGTTTTTTTACTCATAATCATCATTACTCCGAAAATTTTATCTCATACTTTTTTTCTTACTAAAAATTATACTTCTACCTACAATGTTCATAACGATTTTTATTTCGAAATTTTATCCTCCTAAAGTCGTCAAGTAGATTAATCTATACCCATAAAGTTATTTGAAATAAATTAGTCATAATGGGCTTTGTGCAGGAACGGGTTGTGGCATACTCAACTTTAGCATATTTCGTTGTGGCAGATTTCGAGTTGTTCGAATATTATTCGAGCATAATTTCAATGCTCCTATTTATGATGAGGCATAATCTGGATGTGCATAAAAAATATCGGTATAGTTTGTTTTAGCATAACAGAGAAGGAATAATTACAACCTCTCAATATAATCGAAGTAGTAGTAATATTCTGTACGTTACTTACTGTGTTACTGAGCTGAGTACTTTCTAGGTTGCTAAAAAAAAATAACCTCGAAGACTAAGGCGGGAGCAAAGCTCCCGCCTTATCTTCTAACCTAACCTATCCGAGTCGGATCTGCCCCGGAAGGTTTTGTTCGCTCGCTTCGCTCGCTCACTGCAGATCACCCTCACAACAAATTTGCCCAAAAAAATGCAAATCTAATTTCTGTCTTATAACACTCGGCGTAAATAATGATATGCCAAGATAGTTTTGGACAAAATAATGTTCGATATATTGTTATTTAAGCCAAGTGATGTTTTTACCTCATTAAGATTATGCCAAAATAGATTATGCCAAGTCTGTTATGAACTAAGTAAGCGTTTCGGACAAAAAAAGTTATGCCAGATAGAGGGAACCCGTTTAGTACAGTACTCTGCCACAACCTGATTTGTGCAGGTAGCTAGTGTGTTTAAAGTAATAGTACGATTTATATTTAATTAAACAAAAATAATTCATACATAAAACCAGTACAGATAAAAATAAATATAACATTAGATTATATAGCATAAAATAATTATAATGAAAAATTATATAAACATAAAAGTTAGTACTAAAAATATGTATGAAAAACAACATTATGAACACAAATAATTCTAAGTGATGATAATTATGAACAAAGATTACTTCTAGATACCGATCATTATGATGTAAAATTGTATAAGAAACATTTTCGGAGTTCCAATAATCTAAGTTGCAATTTTATAAATACTTTGGCGCACCCCCTAGATGCACAATGTACTTTTACTGAACCTATTTTATATTTATACTATACTAAAAAGCAAAAAATAAAATATTTTAAAAATAAAAATTAAACCGCCTTCAAAAATACGCTGGAACTAAAAAGTGCAAAACAATTTTGGTTCCTACCACTTAGGATTTCCTACCCAAACCTTTAAACCTTTTACCCTATTCATTGAAATAAAATATGATTCCTAGGTATCCCACTGATCTCAGTGAAGTCGGTGCCAAGACACAGAACAACAACAACTAAATAATATTACGTATACACTTCATAATATTAATAATATTTTGATTTAATTTATAATATTTTGAAGAGTATTTCTTAACCCTAAAATAATAACTAACCCTAAAATATGAGTGTGATGTAGCCTGTGGACGTATTTGTCTTGGCACCGACTTCACTGAGATCAGTGGGATACCTAGGAATCATATTTTATTTCAATGAATAGGGTAAAAGGTTTAAAGGTTTGGGTAGGAAATCCTAAGTGGTAGGAACCAAAATTATTTTGCACTTTTTAGTTCCAGCGTATTTTTGAAGGCGGTTTAATTTTTATTTTTAAAATATTTTATTAGAGAAAACAATTTAGGCATAGTCAAAATTTTGGTCAAGTGTGAGTTGTACCTAAAAATTAATAATATTGTTTTTTTTGACGCAGACGACGTCATTTTCTGAGTAAACAATTTTATTGTATCGGATGAAAACAATCTGAACAGTAGAAGTTAGTCAAATTTAAAAAAGGAATGGTTTTCTAAAATTTGATTTACACTTAAAAAAAACAACCTGTGTAAAATCTGAAAAAAGTCAGAGCGCCGGTACAGATTCTGCTAAAACATACTTTATCTATTAGATAATTATCGCGATGACTACATTGTTGTGGAGTTAATCACAAATTAACTCGACACTATTTAATGTTCTCGTGAGAGACGATGCGATGGTTGTCAACTTGTCATATTTTTTATAGAAACACAGTAAATGCAAGCAATTAAAAACCGAATGCGAACTGTTATTTCTTGTGTAGCCTAATCAATCTTGAAATGTATAATAATAATTTATTTTAAAATTATTTTGGAGAAATAGAATTTATATACAGGGTGGAAAGGGACGACGTTCCATCCCGCTACCGACCGAGTCTACCAACCATTACGATGAACTTTCAGTATGGGGCCAACATCGAAAGCGTACATGGAAAATTGACTTTTCCATACTATTGAACTCTAACTAATCACTCACTTTGTATGAGGGGTTAATTTTTTTTTATATTTCGAAGTTGGTCCCATACTGAAAGTTCATCGTAATGGTTGGTAGAATCGGTCGGTAGCGGGAAGGAACGTTGTCCCTTTCCACCCTGTATATCGTTGGGTTGAGCCTTCATGCCCATAGTTATGTTCATTACTCCGGGTTCCGTCACCCTGAAACCATACTAAGTATAGCCTGAAATGGTCTGGGTCAGTATATTTGTATATTGAACAGAAACCTCAACGCAGAGGTTACTTTAAAAATATATAAAAATATTTGCCTTCTTTGAAACCATCGAGTCACATGATCGACTTATGGGCATGATTGACATCCCTAGACTATGGCAGACCGCGTCAAATTATTTGAGGAATATTTAATTGAATTGAATGAAGATTTTTATACGAAACCTAAAAATGTCAAATGACAGAGCCTTCTTCCAAAAGTATGTGATATACATAATATTATGTTTTGCACGTGCAACAGACGTGTTACTTAGTTGGGCAAGGTCACCTCTGTATTGATATTTTATTTGCCAATAAGCAAAAATCAGCAAATAATTTAGCTATGCTTCCGGAAAACTGGATTCCATCGGAAACATCCAATACGTCAAATGATTTAACTATTTAAATTACAAAGTAAATTTTACACACAATACAGAAACATTTGTGTAAACGTACTGAACTTACTTACTGTATTGTGATCGAGATACCATTAACAATACATGTAATTTACATTACACTTAAATATTTCTCTGAAATACGGATCGAAGTGTATTAGGCATTAGTAACCTTTCAAAACAACTTCAGTCAATTAGCTATAGGTGGGAACTTAGATTACAATCAGATGAGACACGACAAAACTCATATATAATAGCTGCAGTGCCGGAAGGTGATCATTCTCATCCAAGTGTACCTTCGGCGCAGGCCGTTTGCGCTTGGCCAGTATGTCGGGGACATGTTTAAGAATATTTTTTATTTCACTCGCGTTGTATTGTGTTGTAACGAATAGCCAAGAAGTAAAGGACAGGTATTACCCTCGCTACCATCTGGCTCCGCCATACGGATGGATGAACGATCCCAATGGCTTCTGTGTCTTTAACAACGAGTATCATCTGTTCTACCAACACAACCCTAATAGTAGCTTGACTTCTACGATCGTACACTGGGGTCATGCCAAAAGTCCCGATCTCGTGCAATGGGAACACTTGCCCATTGCTATGTACCCGGACCAGTGGTACGATGCGGGTGGAGTATTTTCTGGAAGTGCTCTTGTTGAAAATGATACTATGCACATATTCTATACTGGAAATGTTAACCTTGAAGGACAAACGCCTGACCACGCTAACAGGCAGGCTTACGCCACGAGTTTAGATGGAGTGACTGTTACTAAATACGCAGGAAATCCTGTCATACCTGGTGCCGATCGCCAGCCAAATTTCCGTGACCCTAAAGTATGGAAACATGAAGACACTTACTATATGGTATTAGGGAACTCCTATAATAACGATACTTTAGGCCGCGTTCTTCTGTATTCTTCCACGGACATGATAACTTGGAACGAAGTGTCTATCCTCGATCAATCTAACGGCACCCTCGGTTACATGTGGGAATGCCCTGATTTCTTCGAGCTAGGCGGAAAATTTGTACTACTGTTTTCGCCTCAAGGTGTTGCAGCCCAGGGCGATAAATACAAAAACTTGTATCAAACAGGTTACATACTTGGTGATTTTGATTACACGACACTTAAATTTACCCCTACATCAGAATTTAAGGAACTCGATCACGGTCACGATGTGTACGCTACGCAGAGTATTCTTGACAACAATGGTCGACGAATCGTGGTAGCTTGGTTTGATATGTGGGACCAGAATTATCCGGAACGCTACGATGGTTTTACCGGGTTAGTGACCTTACCAAGAGAATTAAAGCTACTTTCTGATGGCACTATAACTCAGAAACCAATAGAAGAAATGTCGAGAGCTAAGGGTCGTAGCTTAATGCCCGGAAGAGGGCACGGTGGTAGCTCGAGAACGTATACTCTACGAAACAAAGCCGGGGAAATAAACGTTCGTGCTGACGCTTCCAATGATCTTAAATTATACATCGAATCTGGCTCTGTGCGTGTGATTCTATCTTACGATGCGGCTAAAGGCGAGGTGACGCTGAACCGTGGAGGCACTGACGGCGTTCGGCGCACTGAATGGAAACCAACAGGGCAGCTGAAATGGAGAATATTTGTGGATGCGAGCTCTGTTGAGCTATTTTGCGGCGAAGGTGAGGTTACTTTCTCGAGCAGATTCTTTCCTGATGGTCCTATACAGGTTCGCCTAGGGCAACAGTCTAGGGCAGCACACATAAGCGTTCATGAGATACTCCGCACTGTTCCTCATGGCGGCCATAATGACGAAAGATGGCACGTTTGCGTAGGAGGTTAAAAGTTTAAAGTTCCATTATAATTTAATTTACCCATAAAATTCTACACAAATTCTGGTTGAATTTCTATATTTCATTAAATTGTATGTTATTTGTTACCTATATGAATTGTCTAATCCGTATTATCCTTATAAAAGTTCTAGTTATTATTGTAATGTTAGTTAATTAATTAATACTTATTAATGTAACGTTTGTATTATTAGGTGTTGTAGTAATTATTTATTATCATTAAATTATGAAAACAATGTTCACTTGGGTAATTTTATTTCAAATGTTTGAAAAATGAAATGAATAAAGGCAAAGATTGAGACTTTCGTAGTTAACTAGTTTAGCCCTTATAGTTTCCCCGTATCTGTCTCTCAGTCCGTCCCTCTGCCAGCTCAGTAATCGTTAGTACTAGAAAGTTGGATTCCAAAAAGTGTATAGTATTTATAAGAATTCTGAAACACTAGGTATTTATTTCAGGGAAAGTTTTCTCACTAAATTATGTGTCTTTCTAGTGTAGGTATGTTTGTCAATGCCGCAAACGTAACGGTAAATAAGTAAAATGAAATGAAAAGAAATATTTATTCAAAGACGAAAATTAATAACACAATGCATATGGGTCCTAAGCTAGGAATCCCTGTGTTATAGGACCCAAAAAAGTAGCAAGTTAAATTAACAATATCTCGATTTTTTTTTCAAAACCGTTCATGTAAAATGGGTCTTGAAGAACGGTTTTTTTTTTACGATTTAAATAACTAGTTCATTCGTCTTATCGAAAGTAGTTTGCAGTAATTAGATAGTTTCCTCTTTTTCGACAGCTCAACCGTTTCGCAGCTGGCAAAAAATGTATCGTTTAAATTTTAACTCTAACGCGTTCTTATAGAGTTGAAGGTAATTACTATGAATATACCGAGTCCGTAATCGGCTGTGAAAGGTTTAACCCAGCAAACCTTCACCGCCATAGCCCGGTATTATCTTTTGCATTGAAGCTATCTATTTGAAAGGAATAGGTAGTTCTGAATAGACCTAACCTCAATACATTGAAAGTATTTTTAATTATATGTTTATTAACTACGCCTAATAAGAAGTGGGGGCATAATTTCAAAGTCTTGCTAGTGTGTGGAGTGTCATATCATGAAATTATATATTTATTCTTTATAGTGAACGAAATTTGATTTATGACGGAAATAAAACACCATTTCCCCTCGTCTTCAAAGTTTCCAAACGAAAAATTGCCAATTTTAGATGTTCGGTACTACCTATATGACTACTCGTACTTAGAATTACTACTTCTGAAACTTGAATTGATCCCTAAGGGACTTTCTCTGCTTCCTAAAACCTCAGTGGTCGCGGGAATGCACTTATTTTATAGCCATTCTGTATAAATACACTACTACTATACATTTTTTTTTATTTAATAAAGAAACCTTGGGGACAAGCAATAATGCACACCACGGATAAAATAAAGCTTTCAATTTGTTAGAAAAAATAGAACTTGCTATATCTTTGGTTGTGTCCGTCACCAGAATGCACATTATTATATAACAAAATTATCATAACGACAACGTAGTGTTTTTTATCATTAAATTCGACGCCATGGTTTCTAAGAACAAAATTATCTATCTCTTATATATGTAGTTTTAGTTTCCCCCGGTAACCCATTTACCTTGATTAGGTACCACGTATTTCCCTATCACTTCCTTTACGAAGTTCTACACGTGGCGTACTGGTGCTTCGAAATAATTGACGCAAATGGCGCATGCACTACTAACGTGTCCTAAGGCCATGCTGTATTTGCCAGCAAACAGAATTTGGCAAGTAATTTATCTACGGTAACTCTACATTCATAATTATAATTATGTAAAGTTCAGAAACATCTGTATACACATCATTCAGAAACAACTGTTTATATTACATACGTTCCTTTCCTACTGTATTGTCGGTCAAAGCAAAGATTATCAACATTCTAGAGACACTGCAGTGTGTCCAGCCAAGATTGAATAAAAACAAAAAGGTGGTTCGATTGCCAGGCTAAAAATATGTAATTAGTACACATTCAAGAACTAGTTAGAAATGTGCGCATCAATTTACGTTTGAATAGTTATTTGCACTAAGTAGGTACACTCTTAGTCAAATAATACGTTGATATTTTGCTTTTATGAAAATATAATTATGAAAACTTGATAATAATTGAAAATGTTTGAAATGAGATTAGTAGTCACTCGGCATATGTGTGGACAGTAAACTATTGGCACAGGGACAAAGATGTACTACAAGTAGAATCAGTAAAATTGCAGGCAAGTAATTTTGCTATGGCTTCTGAACCCATTTTAAAGAGACAATGATATGTGTTTATATAAAGTAGCGTATTCAACCACACGTAATTAATAAATAAATATCTTGGGACATCTTACACAAATCGACCTAGTCCCATGGTAAGCTCAATTAAGGCTTGTGATGTGGGTACTAGGCGACGATACATATAGATACCTACTTAAATACATAGACAGCTATGACCAAGGAACAAATATTACATAATAATGCATTATATACACAATAATGCCCTCGCCGGGATTCGAACCCGGAACCTCCAGCTTCGCAGGCAGGGTCACTACTAACTAGGCTACGGAGGCTGACAGTTAGGCATTACGTACGGTTGCATAAACTACTATCTACGCGCTTGTTTTAAAGGACGGCTTTCCGAGTTAGTGAGGAGAAGAAAACTTTATTTATATACAGAAATAGCGCAGCCAACAATATTTTGATGTATCAATACAAAATAATCGTATCATTTCTTAAATAAATAATATATTTTATTGATTTGCGCTAAACATTGGTGTTAAAAGAGATTATTTTATTAATTTAGCACCAAAGTTTCACATCATCAGCCTATGAATAGTCCACTGCTGGACGTAGGCCTCTCCTATTAACTATGCTTATAGACGCATTAGGAGGTAAATGCCCATAAACGCCACGCTGGGCAAGTGGATTGGAGATCGCAGCAATGTGTCCACTATGATGACACTGCTGCCAATCATCAATATTTTATCAAATAATGCTAAGTGACAATCCCTTAGTCGACTCTTACGACACCCGCAGACACCAAAGTTTAGCGCAAATGAATAATGAGATTGAAAAGAAATGAAAGAATATTTATTTAGAGTTATAATTTTGGGACCCCAAAGAAGCATAGATTCTGTGAATATTGTATGAGCTCATAAATTGCGAAATATGAATAATTTTGATCTCGTGGGAAACATAGGTATATCTTTTCACGTCAGTAGTAGGAACAAGATTGAATTAATATATAAAAATAATTTAATGTCACATCCTTTATAGTACCTTCGAACTCCTTTGGGGTTAGAAAGAACAATGTCATTTCCACTAGTATTGTTTCCACTTCATGGAAAGGTTCACTTTTAACTCATAGGTAACAATTTGCAATTGTTTTACTGTTTCTTAGAAGCAAATGGCCCTTTATCGAGCTGCGGATATGATAAAATGAAAATGCGTGTACATTACATTACACACAGTTGTAGACGTCTTTTTCATTCTACTTGGTCGAGCACACTGCCGGGCATCTATGTTATTGTACTTACAGTTGATTAAATAGTCCATGAATTTAAAAATTTGTAAAGAACTATGTAAATTTGTATACACAAAACACAATCAGCTGGGTATAAAAGGTGGAACATGATCCATTCGAATCATAGTGAGGTTCAAAATGGCAGGAATTTTCCTAAAGCTAGTTTTAGTTACGCTCGTATCTTATACTACAGCCGACAGGCTGCCAGTCAAAGATCGGTACTATCCACGCTATCACTTTGCACCGGCGGGTGGGTGGTTGAACGACCCCAACGGATTATGCATCTTTAAAAATGAAGTCCACCTCTTCTACCAACACAACCCTGAGAGTTGCCTTTGCGCCGGAATCGCTCACTGGGGCCATGCAAAAAGTAAGGACTTTTTTCATTGGGAACATCTGCCTGTTGCCTTAACTCCCGATCAGTGGTACGATCAAAGTGGAGTGTTTTCAGGAAGTGCTTTGATTGAGAATGACACTATGTATCTATTTTATACGGCAAATGTAATATATCCTGGAAAAACGCCTGATCACTTGAATCGTCAAGCCTTAGCAGCTACCACAGATGGCATTAATGTATTCAGATACCCAAACAATCCAGTCATCGATGGCGTTCTTAGTGAGCCCGATCTGCGTGATCCGAAGGTCTGGGAACATGAAGGTACTTATTACATGGTATTGGGAAATTCTTTTAACGATTCTAAGCAAGGCCGAATCCTACTTTACACTTCTCCGGACAAGATCAATTGGAAACGAGCATCTGTTCTCGGTCAATCTAACGGCACCTTTGGTTTTATGTGGGAATGTCCCGATCTCTTTGAACTGGATGGGAAATTTGTACTCCTATTCTCACCCCAAGGTGTTGAGCCACAAGGTGATAAATACAAAAATCTATTTCAAACCGGTTACGTTACCGGAGACTTTGATTATTCAACCAATAAATTTACTCCCACGTCAGAATTTAAGGAGCTTGACAACGGACATGATTTTTACGCAACTCAGAGCACTGTAGACGATTTTGGGCGCCGCATCGTGGTAGGATGGTTCGATATGTGGGACCGTAACTACCCTGAAGCCAAGGACGGCTTTACAGGAATTTTGACCATCCCTAGAGAGATCAGATTAACGAAAGATGGTAACCTGATCCAGAAACCTTTAGAAGAAGTTTATAGCATCAGGGGAAATCAGATTACAAATAATAACGGAAAATATACTCTGAGTGACAAAGCTGGTGAAGTTAATATTCGCTCTGATAGTCGTAAGAATCTAAAAATTATAATTGAATCGACTTCAGTACGTGTGGTTTTATTTTACGACGCAGCTAGAGGCCAGGTAACGCTTGATCGTGGAGGCGACGACGCTATTCGTCGCACCGAATGGAAACCTGAAGGAGTTCTCCTGGAATGGAGAATTTTCATTGATGCCAGTTCTATTGAACTGTTCTGTGGAAATGGTGAGGTGCCATTCTCGAGCCGATTCTTCCCTGACGGTCCGGTGGTTATTTACCAAGACGGAGCAGATGCATTGTTGAGGGTGTACGATATACAACGCACTGTGCCCGGACCCGAAGTATTTTCACCACAGAATACTATAACAAGGCTGCAAAGTCAATCAAGTGCAACTGCGACTGCAAACGCTATCGGAACTGCTCAAGCCGCTGCTCAAGCTTCTGCGTCTGCATAAGTAATGGACAAATTGAACAATGGTAACCCCCAACGTACACAGAAACAATTAATTAATTAGGATTGAACCTATATCGATAAAAACCTGAAACTTATCTATGTATAACCACGATTTTTTTTAATTTAAATTATTAAAATTAATGAATTAGTTGTCAAATAAACAAACTACTACGCCGTCTTTGTTTTTATATAAAGCTCCTGATGAACATGTCTGTTATGCGGGAATTTTTTTGGACATAATATTGTAGCGCAATCACGTCTAATCCAATTAATAAAAAAAATCATTATAAAACAATTTCGAATATTACACTGCACATAACATTATTTTCGTTGTTTTATTTTAATAGTTGACAGGACTATCACCCAAACATGTTGTACTTTTCATATTTATTCCATTGTATTTCAGTTTAGAAAAGGTAGACCGTAATGGTTACAGGTTATTTGTAATTTGTATGAAAATTGATAGCGTTATTAAAACGAGCTGTATTTTGTCTTAAAAACTAATACCAATTAATATGTGATACATTTAGTAATACTGCAATGTAAGAGTATTAACAGGTACCACAATATTTTCACAACCAGTTTCGTAATATATCAAAATCTTTTCCGTATCCATATTGTTGAGTTCTTGGTGATATTATCATAATCAGCGAGCCTCACGAGGATGTACTGTGTCGACACTGGAGGACTCACCGAAATTTCTTTTCCTTTTGCTATCAACAAACATCTGTTTTGTGGGATCGGCAACGCGTATGTGACACATCTGGTGTTCCAGGCGTTCATAGACTACGGTAGCTAAATACGTAGGTTGGTTGCTTGTTTGCCACCGTTTGTACAACAAAAGAGGATCTGGGAATGATGACGAAAATGGAACAATCATGTTACAGCAAGTGCTTGCAATAGGCGAATTGAGGGGTTACCACGACCTACCTACTGCGATTCAGTATGGGACCTACATTGAATTGAGATGTGTCATTTTCATAGAATAACTGTCAAAAATTGAAAAGCCGAACCTAAACTGCATCGCATTTAAGAGCCCATTGGTAGCCCCCCTGCTGAAAGTCGGTTGTTTTTCTTTAAAATGATTAATACCAACAGTTTCAGATGTTAAAACACAACTCTCGTGAGACTCATTCATACTAAAACTTTATTTCACGCGGGTTACTTACGTTTTCAAGTCGAAAAATGCTCGGCATTTTGAATGAATTTAACATGTATTCGATTACTCGGATAAAATTGTTTTGATGAGTAGAAAACAAAGTCCCCGTCCCGGAAAGTGTTATTTATACATCATTATATTAAATGGAGATGAGCCCGTTCGCATCAAAATTTGACCCCGAAATTGATGCGAACGGGCTCATCTCCATTCGATAAAAAAAATATTCTCAAAGATGACGAGTAACATTCATACAAAACAAAAATTTAAAAATATTCTGTCGTATATAAGATACTTCTCTTTTTTTGAAGTCGGTTAAATACCGTCAGGCTCCTAGTTTAGCAGTTCAAATCATTATGTCAGTACAATGATACAGAGAGAATAATAATTTACTATAGTAACAAAACAATTCTTGTGAAGTAATTTTTAGCTCTTATTTTCTAATTTTTTTCTCCGTATTTTAGAAGTAAAGTAAGGAAAAAAGTAATAATCCGTACGAAAGTATTGCTATAAATCGACCAATCTCGGGTTGGGCCACGAAATCGAATTTCATGAGACATAACGCCAACGACCAATATATTGGCACCGCAGGTTCAACGCCAAAGACCGATATATAAGTCTTGGACCACAGTGCAATATAGACCTACACGCATGTGCGTAAAATTCAATTTCAGTTTTGACATTTTGTTGAAGTGGCGTCTTGGTGACAGCTTTGGTATTTGACATGGCGTCGAAAAGGTTAAACGAATAGTGTCAAAATGCACGGACATTACGAGTTTTGCCCGTGTAAGTTGGCTAAAGCTAGATCGTAAATCTTAATTTTGACATCAAATAATTATCCAAAAAAAATATTGTGTTAAAAATAGATTTTTCACAACATTCTCCATACATAGGTAATGGTCTAATAATAAGACCGTAAGTAAATCATCAAATGCTGAGTTAACTCCTACGCCAAGCGAATAGCAACATTTTCCTTCTTTTGTCAAAGTAGGCGAAAAAGTTTGCGGCGTTACACAGTTTTTTAGGAACCTTGATTTTGTGTCAACTAGATTTTACGGTTTC
>JALPQI010006936.1:0-64581 GCA_025490895.1 Thaumatotibia leucotreta | reverse complement strand
GATCACCAAATGATAATTATTACTTAATACTTGTCGCCCTGTCGTGATTTCATTACGACAGGGCGACTGACTGATACGACAGTTCACGCTAAGTAGCAGAGCAGAGCGCTCATACGTTCATTCTTAGATTTCCCGGAGTATATGTCAAAATTGTCATTCCAAATGCAATTAGCATCAGTACAATGGATATTGATTATGATGTGACAGTAATATAAATTTAGATGTTTCATAATTACCTTGACCGGCCAATAGAAGCTTTAGAATATCGCTGGAATCTATCCAAAGAGTACATCGATAGCTTCGCATCTGCAACCGGTACTATAAAACAATAATATATTATAGGACACACAAACCGACCTAGTCACACGATAGATTACGGCTTTTGTGGGTACCGACAATATACAATAATCAGAGCCCGGATTTCCCATGGCAAAACAAAACACTATCATAATCTAGCCAGTGAGAGAAACATCGATGGTTGTGTGACTCAACCTCGTATATGAACTGTATGTATTTTGTACAGAAATATATTTATTATGACACAACCGTGTAAGCCGTTATACGAGATTGAGTCACACAGCCAGCGATATATATAATTATTATACGAATGATTACTTTGCTTTCATAATTAAAAAATCTAAGTATGTCTAATTTTTAACATAACAGACATGTTTGTTTCGGTTCTTACTTGATTTGCCTTGCTTGCCCTTCTTCGAAGATTTACTTGACTTTATGGAACGAGACCGCGACTGAAACCAATCAGTAGCTATAAAATCTATTAAAAGATTTAGTTTAGAAAACAATATTCCTAAAGTAATGATTTTAAAAATAAATAAACCTTTAAAGTATATTCAATATACCTATACATAATTAACTCGTATTTATTTTGACAGTTCATTGGACCTTATGCCACAGTGCTGCCATCTCACCGCCCCATTGTGGCAGAAAAAATATCAAAAACACTCATTTTCAGTCACGGTAATAGAAAATCGGATGGTTTCATTATACCCATCTACACATTGATAATGATAATACTTACGGCACTATTATCGTTCTCATCCCCTAGAAAACTGTTCAGGTTATCCATATATGTAACTAGAACCTTGTCCAGACTGTCACAGGTTTGAAGTAATTCCTAAAAGACACATAAATCATATGAGTCCGAGTTTATAGAAATACTAGAAACAGGCGGCTAACTCGAGAAAAGTAAATTCGAGAGGTTAGCCATCAACAATAAAGAGTTGTGAAGAAAATCCGTGATTTCTCATTATAACTAGGTCGTAGTCCTATCCGACATGCAATAAAGTCGGATAATGTGTAGGTATTATTATGTTCATAATACTAATAAAAAGTATGCATTATTTTATGAACTCTACACGGTGCTCGTGAGCATTCCGAAAGATTTTAATGCTAATTCCTGAGCACATTTATTTAATGTTATATAAAATTTCCTGGATTCGGCTTGGTTCCAGAGATAATTAACCTTTTTTCGAAATAAGTTTTTCGACGTAACTCGTCATAAAACTTCTTTTTGATTACAATGTGTTCTAATATTACCACACCTTTTGCCTGACAATAAAAAAATAAAAAATAGACTTGACGAAAAAACCAGTCCCTAAAAAATATCATTAAAAAAATAATTTTAACAAATTATGATAAAAAGTATTGGAAATGTTAAAAAGTATTCAAAAAGTAAAAAAAAAAAATATTTGTGGAATTTTACATTAGGTCTCATAATATTTTTTGTTTAATTTCGCAATGCCCACGAGCACCGTGTATTGTAAAAATGAATTACCGAGAGATTGGAAATTCAAATATAGTAGTTTTGTATTTTTGCAACCTCGAATTATCTCGACTCTCGTGTCATCTTTAGACTAGTAAGCTTATTTGCAAAGACGTAAGGGTCACCTTACGAGTGTCACTTTTAGTGTAATGCAATTCCAATGTCTCGATAATTTGTCCGGTTGTCCGTGTCAGGACATACAAAAGAAATATCCAAAAATTTACAGTTTCAGTTTATCCGCAATTTTTGCGAGTCAGAACAAATGTAACTCTGTTCTAATTTCATATAATTTAAATTTATTATGTTACTCGTAATAGGTGTGGTGACGGCAGTATGAATACATTTGTCACCACCCCAACTCTTCCCGCGGGCGTCGTAAGAGTCGACTAAGGAATTGAAGTGTCACTGACCATTCTGCGATTTGATTGATGATGGGCAGCAGCGTCATCATAGTGGACACCTTTCTGTGATTGCCCAGCGTGGCGATTATGGGCATTTACCTACTAATGCGTCTATACGCATAGTTAATTAATAGGAGAGGCAGTCCAGCAGTGGACTGAGACAGGGTGATGACGTAATAAGTACTACAGGGACCATGGGCTTTACGAGGCTATACAAGATTCCCACTCCTTTGTCTCACCTCATTGTGAACTTCGACAGGGCAAACGGAATCCGCTTCTCGCACTAATTCCAGAAAATTCTTGATCGAGTAAATACAGTCTCGAAGCGGCGTTTTTTGGGTAAACCATTTGTGGAATGTCTGGGAACAATATGAAACATTATTTTAAACGAGATTTGTCCCTTTCGGTGTTATAGACACATTGATAAGATCGAAAGGGACACACAATACTTAGAGGCTTGCTAAGTTAGTAAGCGTTTATGAATAAAGGAGTCAGCCTTTTTCACATTACGAGGGAGCTGGCACCATAATAAATTTAACTTTGGAATGTCTCTATCATTTGAGAGATAAGTCTTCACGTAGATAGTTGTGTTAGCTATATGAGAAAAAATATTTAAGCGTTTAATGCCTCCTCGAACGTCGAAGGATAATTATTTGGTTGGATCCACAATTTTGTATTGTTGTCCCGTCACCAAGGGGGCATGGTTTGTTAAAAGAAATTATACAGCACGCTCTACTAAGACAAAAGGGATGATGATTGTAGTTAAAATAATTATTTAACATTTTGCACGACATAACACACGAAAAAATTATAACTAAGATGTAGATTGTCGTAATTTTTATACAGAACTTCTATTTAATAAATTGAAAAGAACTGAAAAGAATGGGTCATTTGGCAGTACTCAAACATGACGTCACTCTTGAGTATTTCATATAAAATTCCATAGTGGTGATCGTTTTGACAGTTCGAAAAAAGATGCTTATTTGACTTGACAGTCATCATGCCTATTAGTCGGTGACATTTGGAAAGTGAAGTCAATACAAATTACATAAGGAAAAACCACTTTCATCATCATCATCATCATCATCATCATCATCATCATCATGTCAGCCCAAAGACATCCACTGCTGAACATAGGCCTCCCCCAAAGATTGACACAATGACCGGTCCTGTGCCACCCGCATCCAGCGGACTCCTGCGACCTTCACCAGGTCATCAGTCCACCTTGTGGGGGGCCTACCCACGCTGCGCCTTCCGGTACGTGGCCGCCACTCGAGAACCTTCCCGCCCCAACGGCCATCGATTCTACGCGCAATGTGCCCCGCCCACTGCCACTTAAGCGATTCGGATAGCTACTTCGGTTACTTTGGTTCTACTGCGGATGGTCTCATTTTTAATCCGATCTCGCAGAGAGACTTCTAGCATAGCCCTCTACATTGCCCTTTGGGTGACTTTGAGCCTTCTTATGAGGCCCATTGTAAGCGACCACGTTTCAGTCCCGTATGTCATCACCACCAAAAACCACCTTACTTTCAACAGAATAAGGTGTGAATTTGCCATGATTTTTTAAAGCACTGGACATGTTTTATCCGTGGAGCCTTCATGTGATCCCAGTCCATTTTTTGACCCTGTATACTTACTTTTGCCGTGTGGTGACGGCAGTAAGAATACATATGTCACCACCCCGACTCCTCCTCCTCCTCCCGCGGGTGTCGTAACAGTCGACTAAGGGATTGAAGTGTCACTTACCATTCTTTGATAAAAAATTGATGATGGGCAGCAGCGTCATTACAGTGGACACATTACTGCGATCGCCAATCCGCTTGCCCAGCGTGGCGATTATGGGCATTTACCTCCTAATGCTGCTATACGCATAGTTAATAGGAGAGGCCTACGTCCAGCAGTGGACTATCATAGGCTGATGATGTGATGTGATACTTACTTGAAGGGACTGCCACATATTCTGTTGCAGCGACACGGAGCGTATAAGTTGCGAGCGTGTGTGCGTGTGTCGCGCGTACGGCGCTGCCGTGTTATTGTGACGTTTCACGTCTTGTATCTGAAATTTAAAAAAAACATCACACGCATACATTCATATAACGATTGTGGACTAGGAGCATTCCATGAAAACGTGTCGTAATCGACACTGTCTTTTCAATACTTTTGAAAAATTAAATTAGTAAGCTGAGTTACAGTATAATAATAACATATCAAGGCTTTAAGATTGACAGTGTTTCCTACCAGCTAACATATTTTATTAGGGTAGCAATCATAGCGACACGTAAGCGACAAAAAGTAGATGTTTTCATGGAATGCTCCACTAGCTGTAAGTGGTATTCGTCGTGCAACCAAGGTACGGTTATATATGGCGCTGAAACTTGGAGCTTAAAAACCCTAGATAGGAAAAAGATCGACGCTTTTGAGATGTTGTGCTGGAGGAGGATGCTCAGGATCCCATGGATTACATTTAGAACAAACGGGTCAATATTGCAAGAGCTGAATAATACCAAGCGACTTTCAACTATTTGTCAGGAGAGGATACTCAGATACTTCGGGCATATCATGCGTTCTAATCAGCACTCTCCAAAAGAACATTATTCTCGGCAAAGTCGAAGGCCGACGCTCCAGGGGTGGAATACCGATAAGGTGGACTGATACCATGAAGAAAGCTTGTGGTTCCATGCAGATGGCAGTCCATATGGCCCTAGACCGCGTCAAGTGGAAGAATTTCACTGTTGATCACAATCCTGAGCCATGAGGGAGCGACTGAGAAGAAGAAGAAGCGGTAAGAAGCACAGCTCTTACTAATGAGTTTTTCAGAAACTCATGTACGAAATATCATTTGATATTCATAAGTGTTTTACGGTGAAGGAAAACATCGTGAGGAAACCTGCATACACCTGCGAAGAAATTCAAGGGAAGCGAAGTCCCCAACAAGTACTGGGCCAGCGTTGGGGCCACGCAAAATAGGCACGTTTGATGTCGAGTTGAGGAAAAAACGGCCAGAAAACAGCAACAACAACAACGGTCATATAACCATTTGTCAGCCTCCGTAGCCTATTTGGTAGTGACCCTGCCTACGAAGCTGGAGGTTCCGGGTTCGAATCCCGGCGAAGGCATTATTTGTGTATCTATTTATCACAAATATAATGTTCCTTAGTCATGGCTGTCTATGTATTTAAGTGTCTATATGTATCTATCTATTATACATATCGTCGCCTGGTGCCCACATCACAAGCCTTGAGTTTATCGTGGGACTAGGTTGATTTGTGTAAGATGTCCCAGGATATTTATTTATTTATAACGCAAAAGGTTGAAGGTCGTAGGTACAATAATCAAAATGGCGGCTCACCTGTCGAGACATGGGGTACAAGTATACACGGGAGTACCGCGTGCAGAATTCAGCTCCCTGCTTCTGTAGTTTTGGGATGGAGCTCGGATCCAGTTTGAGTATGTTGTGGGCTTCCAGGGTGGTGCTGTGATGAAGACATTTTCAGTTAGAATAAGCTAGTGAGCTAATCCGAGTCCCTTCCTCACAAGTAACCTATTTTTGGGCCACCTTGTATATCAGACAATAGCGCTTAAAAGGTTGTCCAATTTAATTTTAGAGACAAGCTTATGCTGTTTAAGATCGAGAGTAACAAAGATAAAACAATGTTTATCAATAACAACCTCAAGAATGCACGCGCGATTGTCAAATGCTAGTTGTCTCTTTTTTGTTTATTAAATACGATTTTATGTATTATTCCATCTCTTTTACGCATTGTGAAGTATGAAGATAGGTGTAGATATCTACTGTCAATAAATTGTAGGTGTATGTATGCTGTGAAGTATTTATTTCGCTCATTTTGTTAGAGTATAAACGTATCTTTACTTATATATCATTGTCTGTAGTTTTTGTATACCTTAGGCACTGGTCTCACCGCGAGCTACTAAACTATGAACTATCGGCTATAAACACGAGCCCGGCGGCGGTGATAGCTGATAGCTGGGCGAGTATCGCCGTGTCTCTTTTATTTACACGCGAGTGCGTATCTTTTGTTCGTGTATATAGCCGATAGTTCATAGCTTAGTAGCTCGCGGTGAGACCAGTGCCTAATGGTGATAAAAGCCCTTCCCAAGGGTGTAGTAAGAGCCGACTAAGGAATTGAAGTGTCACTCACCATTCTTTAATAGAAGATTGATGAAGGGCAGCAGCGTCATCATAGTGGACACATTATTGCGATCGCCAATCCGTTTTCCCAGCGTGGCGATTATAGGCGCCTCCTAATGCGTCTATACGACTTGTTAATATGAGAGACCTACGCCCGGCACTTCCAGCAGTGGACTAAGATAAGCTGATGATGTGTTTGGTAATAAACAGAGATCGGAAAAATGTGAGTCATTGTTCGCAATGACTCCTAACTTGATTGAATAATTAATCATTTAATCATTTTCAGAAAATTACATTTTTGACACCGGTAACCATGAAAACGGGTTATTCCCACCTGTTACCACCAACTTGACACCAGTGGTAACAACTGGGAATTTTTTTCCCACCTGTTACCACCAGAGTACTTGGTGGTAGCTACTGGGAAAAATAATTCCCAGTAGTTACCACCAATCACTTTAGTGGTAACTACTGGGAAAATTAAATCCCAGTTGTTACCACCAAGTACTTTACTAGTAATGTGCTTGTTTTTAATAGAATATACACAAAATACGTTGCCAGTTATTAATTAGGAGTTCATTTTATGAATATTATTTTATTTATAAAATATCTTATTAACCATCGAATTTTACTAAAAATTAATACATTTTGAAAATATTTTTTTTTTTTTTTTAATATGTTATCAGTATTACCTACTCTGAATCTGAACCAAAAATATTAAGAATTACTGACTTGATTATCACAGGGGCAGGTAAAAAGGGATGACGGGTGACCAGCTCGTAGAAGGGATAACTTTAATTTTTCATCGTGTTGTTTTAACTGATTACGAATCTCAATCCTTTTTTAAGATTATTATAACTACTACAAGGTTTTAGGTACTTACACGAAAAATTAAATATTGAAATATTCTTGTTTTGAATAAAAAAACAGTGTAATTCGTCTTTATTTGTAGTATAATATTTTATAATAATTTTAGTCTCTGGAAATTGTTACCATTGTATAACAAAATTTATGGCTACTAGGTATCCTATTGCAATAGGACTACTAAATATTAACTTAGTGGTAACTACTGGGAAAAAGAATTCCCAGTAGTTACCACCAATTAGTTTAGTGGTAACAGTTGGGAATTTTAATTCCCAGTTGTTCCCAGTGGTAACAGGTGGGAAAAAAATTCCCAGTTGTTACCACTGGTGTCAAGTTGGTGGTAACAGGTGGGAATAACCCATGAAAACCTTTTTAAATAGTCACCCTTTTTCTTCGAAATCAAATTTCAAGCAATTATTCGTTTGATAATCAATTTTGGAGTCATGTCCATATTATTGCTAACAATGACGCACATTTGTCCGATCCCTGGTAATAAAAGAGGATATTGTATGTAACTCACATGACAGACAGCAGTTCCAGGTTGACTTTGGATTGCAGCTCCTTCACCTTGGCGCTATATATGCTGGCCTCAATCATATTAGTTACGTTTTCTGGCGATTTTTCTCTATCTGCAAAACAAATAATGTAAATGGGCGAATCAATTGAGTCAAAATTCTTTTCGTTGTCTTATTCTGTGTCCCTAAAAACGTGACACAGTTGTGATTTTTGTATGAGATGATGTTTTGTCTTCAATTTCGGATTAAAATCTAGCGTGAAAAAGAAATACAAGTGCACTCGTTTTTTTTTATATACCTACTGAGTCGAACCAGCAACTAAAAGCGTGACAGAGTGGTATGAAACAACACAACGAAAAGAATTTTGACCCAATTCATCATCATCATCATCATATCAGCCGAAAGACGTCCATTGCTGAACATAGGCCTCCCCCAAAGATTGCCACAATGACCGGTCCTGCGCCACCCGCATCCAGCACCCGCATTGACCCAATTAACGTTTCTTAACACATCTTACCAGGATTACAGCCTCTATAGCCTAGTTGGTGACCCTGCCTACGAAGCTGGAGGTTCTGGGTTCGAAACCCGGCGAGGGCATTATTATTTGTGTAATTATTTATCACAAATATTTGTTTCTTGGTCGTGGTTGTCTATGTATTTAAGTATCTATTTATTATATATATCATTGCTTGGTACAATCACGTTTAATAATATGCATACATTTCGGAACGTATGTCAAAGGTATAAGGATCTAAATTGTATACATATTAATTATAAATATTTTTTTTTTTTTTTTCCGCATGCATGGCTTTCACTCCTTGCCAAATAGTAGCAAGGTGGATTTTGCCAATGTCGAGTTGTAGACTTTTGGAGAAGTTTTGAGAATGTTCGGTAAAATTTTGGTTTTGTGGAAGGATAGGCTGGAAACCTAAAACAAATACGTATTATGGACAACACAAACAAACAAACATACAAAAGACGAACACGAGTATTAATGAAAAAGAGCGGGAAGCGGATGACAGTTAGGCAAGCAACAAAGCGGATGACGGATGAATCACTAAGAAAAAAAAAAGGTTATCCCAATGTCTGAAGCTAAAATACAGTTTTAGTTACTAATTAATAAAATAGTGTGGATTATGCAGATAGATATACGGTTGTGGAAATCAAAGTTTAATTTTATGATCTTGAATATATTTTATGAGAATGGCAGTTAGGGGAGGGTCCATTAAAGATAGAACCGAGTTGAAATCAATAGGACGCGGAATATTGTCAGGCAATACATCATAGAGTGAATAGTTAAACCTCGGACAGGAGAAGAAAATGTGGTCAACAGTTCCCTCGTCAAGTCCACACTCACAGAGGGAGCTATCCCGCACCCTGATTTTTGCAAGGAATACCGGCGTACACACCGGACCGAGGCGTAAACGACAGATTGTAGATGTGACCCATTTAGGTGCTGTGCGGAATTTAAAGAACCAAGGTTTACGACGGATACTTGGCTGTATACGACCGTAATGTTTTCCTACCACCAATCTGGAGGAGCTCCATCTATTTTGCCATGATTCAGTTAGTTTGGCCTGAGCTTGATTTAAAAGATCCGAACTATATATTTTATTATGATCTGGTGTTCCCACCTCTATTGCCTGTTTTGCCCATTTGTCTGCCATCTCATTACCAGAAATGCCAGAATGGCTTGGAATCCACCCAAGTATTATTTTAAGTCCCTTTGTTTCACAGATTCTCAATAGTGATTTTATCTTCAAGATTAAAGGGAATTTTGTTTTCATTCTAAATTGATTACCAACAATGGCTTGAAGGCAACTTTTACTGTCTGAAAATATAATCATTTTCTGTATATTGTGTGATTCTGCATAAGCTACTGCCTCCAGTATGGCAACTGCCTCGCCTATAAATATTGATGTCTGTGGAGGACACTTAAATGCCAGGACAATGCTGAATTTTGGAATGACCACTGCAGCTCCAACACTCCTTGCAGGGTCAATTTTAGACGCGTCAGTAAACACAGGTAGGTAATCAGGCCATTTTTCTAACAAGTTATTAAATTTGGTATTTGCACCTGGGTCCTGTTTAAAAATTCCCAGATCTAAAATTACATTAGGGTTATAAATTATTGTCTCAAATTTAGTCTCAAATAAAGGGTTTGTACTTGATTTGCAAATGATGGGGTTAATTTGATTTAATTTGGAAAAGCTTTGTACTATTTTTGGCAAGTCTTTATGGGTCCAATATTCATTTCCAGTGACCGCTGTTACAAGAGCCTGCAAGCGAGGGAGTAGGAGATGGTTGGAACAGGAGATAGCCCTACAAAGAAATCTGTCAGCAAGATACTGTCTCCGTAGATCGAGAGGAGGTTCCACACATTCCACCTGCATCGCATTCTTAGGTGAAGACCGCATAGCGCCAAGTATTATTCTTAATGATTTAGCTTGTATAAGATCAAGTTGTTTTAGGGCCTCCCTATTACATGGTTCCAAAATGAACGATCCATAGTCCATGTGACTACGAATGATGGCATTGTATAATAATTTTTGGCAGTAGGGATGGGAACCCCACCAAACTCCTGATAGAGCTCGCAAAATATTGACTCCTTTCTCACACTTTTCTGCTATGTGTTTAAGGTGGAATTTGCCACTCATTTTGCGGTCCAAGATGACACCTAGGAATTTGACCGATTCTTTAGCAGGAATGTTTTCATCATTGAATTGGATGTGCGCTATGGGCATGTTTCTTTTGCGACTGAAGGTCACAGTACAGCTTTTAGAAGGTGATAGGGATAGACCATGTTCTTCAAGCCAATCCTTGAGGTATGCAAGACCCATATTAAGTTGTGTAGAAGCTACCTCAATGGATTTTGCGGAAGTGTATAGGACAAGATCGTCAGCATACTGCAGAACTTTACAAAAGGATGCCACAGACTGCTCGAGGTCATATGTATAAATGCTGTAGAGCAGGGGGCTGAGAACAGATCCTTGAGGGAGGCCTTGCCACAGAGTGCGGGGTGAAAGGAATGAACCACCATGGCGGATTTTAATATGTCTTCCTAAGAGTAATTTGGAGACAATTTGTACAATCTTCCCAGGAATGCTCAGATGTAGCATCTTGGCTCTGAGCACTGGGAGAAGGACATTGTCATAGGCTGATGAGATGTCGAGAAAGCATGCTAAAAGGTCCTCCTTGTTGGATAGAGCAAGTCTGATATCTGTGCTAAGTATATTTAGGCTATCCATAGTGCTTTTACCTTTACGGAACCCGAATTGCGTGTCTGCCAAAAGTCCCCTACTCTCAACAAACCATTCCAGTCTATTTTTAACCAGATGCTCAAGAATTTTGCCCATTGTAGCTGAGAGCGCAATCGGACGGTATGAGTTGGCCTCATCTGGGTTCTTACCTGGCTTCAGAATTGGAATTATAATTTGGGTTCTCCAATCTTCTGGGACCTCCCCGGTATCGAATATATTATTTAGAATAAGGAGAAAATAATTGAGTGGTGCTGAGCTAAGTTTTGTTAGGAAACAGTATGGGATGCCGTCCTCTCCCGGAGAAGAGTCTCGCAACCCGTCCAACGCTAATTTTAATTCCGAGAAAGAAAATGGATCGTCTAGGAGGTTTGAAGATGGGGGGAGAGGAGAAAAGTTCAAGCACGACATTTCTGGGGCAGTTGGCGGTGCTAATTTGTCGGCAAAGTCCAAGAGCCAGGTTGAGCTGTCAAATGAGGAACAACGGTCTGGTTGGAAGGATCCTCTGTATCGTTTCACTTTTTTCCAAAGCGTTGATGGGGGGGTTCTAGGAGACAAGCTCTCGCAGAACTCCTTCCATCCCTGTTTCTTGGACTTAGCCAACAGGCGTTTAGTGCTAGCCGAAACCTTTTTAAAAGAAATGAAGTCCTCCATGTTGCCAGATTGGTTGAAGATCTGCTCTGCCTCATCTCTTGCCTTTACGGCTGCCGTGCAGTCGGAATTCCACCAGGGTGGAGAGGGTATTTTATCCTTTCTATCTTTTTTACGGGGGATGTATCTATCGGCTGCTTCTAGAAGTAACTCTTTGAATTTCGAATATTTTTCCCTATTATCAATTGGACTGGAGTCCCATGTATTGATTTTTGCCTCAATATGTAGTGAAAAATTTGACCAGTCAGCTGATTGAGTTTTGTATTTTAGGAGCGGTTCAGGAGCTGGGGATGGCAGAACCGAAGAAGGCTTGGAGATAATAATCGGAAAGTGATCGCTGCCGTGAGATTGTCGCAGTACCGTCCAAGATAATAACGAGGCAAGATTTGGAGAGCATGCAGTCAAGTCCAGAACAGATTGAGGATTTTGGCCTGGGTAGACTCGGTGTGTGGGCATACCATTGTTGATAACACACACATTAATTTTGTCAAAGATGTCTACCAGAAATGTTGAGAACGCATCCGAGTGATACGAACCCCAAGAAATATTATGGGAATTGAAGTCACCCAGTATTATATGAGGAGGAGGGACGGAGGCCAAGATTGCATCCAGTTCAGGAACGAGGTTTAGATCAGGATGAGGAATATATATGGAAATGAAGTTAATATCCATAACTTTAGCAGCTATGGCATTGATCCTGTCTGAATGCGGAGGAAGGGGAATTTGGCAGTAGGGAAAAGATTGTTTAATTAATAATGCACATCCTGCACAACCGTCAGCCCGGTCATCCCGGAGGCATGAGAAACCCGGAACCCTGAAAAGAGAACCAGGCCTCAGCCATGTCTCCGAGACAGCCGCAACGGAGACAGAATGGTCATTTATTAGTTGAATAAGATCACTTTTTTTAGGAACTATACTGCGAATGTTCCATTGTAGAAAAATGGCCTGGGAAGCCATTTGAGAAGGAAAGTCGCTCGCTAAGTGTAATAAGGAGGGGTGCAACGTCGGGCGGTAGAATCTCAATCCATTTGGCGGCTATGTTAGCAATGAACTTGATTGCAAGTTCAAGGAGGTTTTCGTTAGGAGTTACCCTATCGTGTGGGTCAGCGTAGGCGTGTCCATTGGGAAGTTGGGATGGGGGAGGGCGGACTATATTCTCATGGGCACGTCGATCAAAGCCTGGGGAAAGGGATGCTCTTGTTCGGGGTGGCATAAATACTGTTTTACGGTATGAGGATCTTTGGGGGGGGGAAGGGCCATATGAATTGTTCAAATTGGGCTGGGAGTGTGGAAACGGGGATGATTCATGACTGGGTGCAAACGTGGCATTAGCCACATCGGCATAAGGTCTACGGACCGCTGGCACATGAGATGCAGCCTCTGCATATGACACGTTCCTTTCTGACATAATTAACTTTATCGATTTTTGCCTGTGATGCTCTGGGCAATTTTTGTCAGTGGCATAGTGGTTCGCTGAGCAGAAGAAACATGTCACATGCTCAGAGGCTACATTGCACTCCTCACCTGGGTGTTTCTGAGCACACTTGTAACAGCGGGCATCAGAACGGCATTGATTTTGTATGTGACCGAATCTCAAACATTTTCTACATTGGATTGTTGGGAGCTGGTACACCTCTACGATTAGGGATGAATAGTAAGCGAATAGCTTTGAGGGAAGATTCTGGCCCTCAAAGGTAACAACCACCGATTGGGTTGGTACCCAAGAAGGTGGACCATCCTCTCTGGTTATTTTGCGTTGTAAGCGACGGGCTTTTAAGATCTTTCCCTTACCATCCTTCCTATCCGTGCCATTGACAAGATCCAACATTGTCCAGTCAGTTGGAACTCCACGCACCAGGCCCATTCGAGAAACGTTGTAACTGGGAATGCTTGCACATAAGTCATGTTTTTCTAAAGCTGGGTTTTTTAGGACAAAGTTGGCATCATTGGCAGAATCAAATGCTACTGCAACCCTATTGCGACCTACCGATTTTATACCGTCTATCTTGATATTCTTAACGTTAGCGCGGGTTAAAATCATGCCAACATAGATGGGTTTGAGGGAGACATTTGGTTTAGCCAGTGATATCTTTGAGATGTGTACTATAAATGGGCCATCATCATCCAAGCTATACACACGGGCTTCCCTGCTCAAGTCGGGGTGTTTGTATAGGTGAGGGTTAAATTCTTGTTCCATGTTTTCCACATTTCCAGCCTGGTCAAGAATAACTCTGTTATCTGTTGTCACTGATGTTGTATCCTCTGGTAGGTTAGAATTTTCTTTTGTTACTTTTTTAAAAGATGGCTCTAAGGAGTTTGAGACCGGTGATAGTTCCAACTTTGTTAGATTTCTTTTTTTTTTCGAAATATTTCCTCCTACAGTCGTCCAAGAATCGGAGCTATCATCGGCCTCGTCTGGGGGCTTTTCTTTTTCATTTCCGTCCATTGTTTTGGCCTACAGGCCAACTAGGCCTGATTGAATAACTGACTTACTGTATAACCCTATTTATATATAAATAAACCACCACCAAGTTAATAAAAGGGAGTGATTTTATTATATCTACGGGAATATAACCTAAAAATGAACAGACTCACTCGGTGCTTCTGTCAAAAGTCCAATTATAAATATTAGATGTCATATACCAAAGAAAAACCGGCTAAGTGCGAGTCGGACTCGCGCGCGAAGGGTTCCGTACCATTATCAATTTATTATTAAAAAAAATACAGTTAAATCAACCTACCTCAAAAACTATAGGAGATAATTTAATCAAACCAAAAATCGTTGATAGAGTTTATTAATGTTAATAACATATATATATATATATATATTTTTTTTTTTTTTTTTTTTTTTTTTTTTTTTTTTTTTTTTTTTTTGAATTTTATATCGCGTAGTTTAAAAAATAGAGGGGGGGGGACACATTTTGAGACTTTGAGAGCTGATATCTCGAAAACGATTTGCTTAAATAAAAATGAGATTTATAAACCTTCATATCATTTTCAAAGACCTTTCTATTAATACCCCACACGCTTATATACAACTAAATTTTTTTTTTTTTTTTTTTTTTTTTTTTTTTTTTTTTTTTTTTTTTCTTTACCTCAGTTACATGTATGGAGGGCCCCCACCCCAATGGTTTTTTTTACAATTTAGTATCATAATCCTGTAGCGGTTCATACAACACATATCCTTACCAAATTTCGTTACTGTAGCATTCATAGCTTCCGAGTAAATCGGCTGTGACAGACGGACAGACGGACAGACGGACAGACGGACATGACGAATCTATAAGGGTTCCGTTTTTGCCATTTTGGCTACGGAACCCTAAAAAACGACCGAGATCACCTATGTCCGAGGTGGGGATCGAACTTTCGCGGCTGATGCCTGTACCCCTCGGCCACTCGGTCTTAGCAACCACCGGTCAAATTTCTCGGGTATATGCAATCCCTTACAAGGCTAGGCGCCTTTGACCATAATTTATATAGTATTAAGTAGTGTGACTACTGGAGAAAAATTAAAAGTACAAATCAAAATATTTAGTTAATAAATAATTTGATTTGTGTTTTCGCAATATGTTCAATGTATACATATTATTAGAACCGACCGTACCCATATCACAAGCCTTAATTGAGCTTACCGTGGGACTAGGTTCATTCACTTGTGTTTAACAAACGACATGGAACCAATATTTGTGATAAATAATTACTCAAATAATGCCCTCGCCGGGATTCGAACCCGGAACCTCCAGCTTCGTAAGCAGGATCACTACCAACTAGGCTACAGAGGGCTGACATATATGGACAGCGTGTGGTTTGTACCTTGAATTTTCCTGTTTTCTTTTTTTGTATTTTTTTTTTTGGCTGTGTCATGCAAGCTTAAAATTATAACTACAGTGAGTATAGTATAGGTTCTCAAAATGTAATGAAAAGAAAGAAGAAGAAGAAAAAGAAGAATTGGGTGAATATTCGAAAATGATCCAAGTGTAAAGTGTATTAGCTATAATATTGCACCTGTTGGCAAACCTTAATTAATAAATAAATGAATACCTTGATCATGTTCCTCATTCTTCTCGGGATTATTCGGGTCAGGTTCGGGATGGCTCGTATTCTCCCGAACTGTGCATGGGCTTGTTGGCTCATTCATATCTTGATGTTCGCTTCCATCTGTAATAAATATTATCGTCATATCATCAGCCTATCTCAGTCCACTGCTGGACGTTGGCCTCTCCTATTAACACGTTCGACGCCGGTGACACACATATGTGACCGAAAAAACTGTACTCCTATGCCAGTGATACACATACGTGATCAAAGTAATCTTATTCTTATGCCACTAGCATTAATCAAGTTCTCACTCCTATGCCAGTGGCGTAGAAATACGAACGTTTTTGACTCAAGTGCTGTGTCGCCGGCATAGGAGTACAATCTTTTCAGTTACACATGCGTGTCACTGGTTTAGGATTTCTATCAGATAATTTCGATCGGCATAGTATAAGAACTTTGTGAAACAGTACCGGAGGCGAACGTGTTAACTGTGCGTATGGATGCATTAGTAGGTAAATGACTATAATCGCTACTCTGGGCAAGCGCATTGGCGATCGCAGTAATGTGTCAATGTGTCACGATGACGCTGCTGCCGATCATCAATCTCCATCAATCAAGAATGGTCAGTGACACTTCGTGTCAATCTGTTTTAGTTGCATGGTCAAAAAAAGAAATCGGTCGTTTTCTGCATAACAATGGTCAAATAACCCTTCGTCTGGCAAGCTCCCGCTGCGGGAATGCCTATTTGGATTTTAATAATTGACAAGAAGTTGAACTATCAGCAACTTCAATGAAATGAATTGCCAGTTGATTAAGGGATACAATAGTACATTGTGCATCAAGGGAGGTAAGTACGGAATTACTAACGAGAGTGTTAGAAGCCCGACGCCATTAGGCGGAGGGCTTTTATGACTCGAGTTAGTATTCCGCTTATCGACCGTGATGCATACAATGTTTTTCATCACACTTGCCGACAAAAAAATAAATTATAAGACAAAATATTATTCTATGACGTACTGACATTTCTATTACTCCCTAGGGAATTTCACTTTTCTATTACTCCCGCTACGCATGCAAGCAATGGCGCGCTTAGACAGCAAGTGTGATGAAATAGTAGATTGTGTCACAAAGGATCAAAATGGTATATTTCCGGAGTGGGCTTATATTGAATCCTGTATGGAGCGACGGATTCCACAATTGAATTCTAAAGTGGAATCCTGAGCGTAATGAAGGATTGAAGCGTTAACGCCCAAGACGAAATAATTTTGATACCGTGTGACACATACTGCTTTTCACACCACCTATGAGAAAAATCAAAGATATATCACATATTCAATATTTATGCAAATAATCGATTCTGAAGAATTTTTTATCAATTATGAACGTACTGTTTATTTTCATATTTCATTGTAATTTTTTAGGCTGGCAATAGAAAGTCTTTGAATAGTAAAGTGCCACTTTGATTCCTCCCAGCAGAGAAGAAAAGGCCCGTATTCGAATAGGTGGTGTGAAAACTACTTTTGGAAGTGGTAATGTAAAACGAACCTGATCCATCATCCTCGTCAAGTATGGTGATCATATCACACTGCTCGTCTTCTAAAACCTCTGCGAAGGTTACCATGGTCTCCCGCGGGTCCTGAGGATCTTCCTTATATTTTTGTTCTTTAGGCTGCTCCTAAAAAGTAAATTATTCTTGTTAACCCTTAAGCAGACAAATGCGGCACTTGAAATCGTAATTCTATTTTCCACAAGTAAAACTGGGGGTTTGGGAGTAAAGTCAATGCTGTCATTCATAAAAATCTCCTCTTTCCATCTTAGGGCTTGTCCATTAATCACGTCATACGATTTTGGCCTATTTTAGACCCCCCCATCCCCCATGGTGATACTTGGTGATATTTTCAGGATCCCCCCCCCCCCTAGCCAATATGACGTGTAATTTTTTGCCAACTTAAGTAGTCCTTGTAATAACACTTCAATTTACATAATTTATTAAGCACACGTGATGGGAAAAAACTCAGTTCAGGATATGACATCTGGTTATGTTTTAAAAGAAGTATGCTGTTCAGCAAAGAGTAACAAAAAATTACACGTGATTTGTCGATGACTCCCCCCTCCCCTATGGTGATAATTGGTGATTTTTTTCTTGACCCCCCCTCCCCCTATACAGTATGACGTGATTAATGGACAAGCCAGAAAGAAATATTGACAAGATGGAAAGAGACAACTTATCGGCTTGCTAAGTTATTTCTGAATAAGGGGGCAGAGTTGGACAAAAAGTAATCCAATTACTCCTTCCGATTACTTTTGTACGTGTACTTTGTAATCTAGTTTATGTAAATGAAATGTAATTAACAAAAGTAATCAGATTACTGCTTGCCCAACTCTGTAAGGGGGTACATAAACAATAAACATGGAGTCACTAGTAAATCATACATACAACTGGTGCTTCCTCGGTCATCGCCTGCTTCATTTTCGCAAGTTCTGACTCCAAGACCTCTCTGATGCACTCTTCGGGGAGCTCATCTACAAACTGGTATGGGTCCTCTGAAAATAGAGTACATTAAAATGATTCATATATTATCATCGTCATCTTCATATCAGCCAAAAGAGATCCACTGCTGAACATAGGCCTCCCCAAAAGATTGCAATAATGACAGGTCATATATTATAATATATATAAATTATTAGTCACACAATACAAAAAAAAGGCCGTGTGGTGACGGCAGTAAGAATACATTTGTCACCACCCCAACTCCTCCTACGGGTGTCATAAGAGTCGACTAAGGGATAGAAGTGTCATTGACCATTATTTGATAAAAGATTGTTGATGGGCAGCAGCGTCGTCATAGTGGACACATTACTGCCAATCCGCTTGCCCAGCGTGGCGATTATGGGCATTTACCTCCTAATGCGTCTATACCCATAGTTAATAGGAGAGGCCTACGTCCAGCAGTGGACTAACATAGGCTGATGATGATGATGATGATATGCAACTGTTTGTGTTATATTTTTGATTGAGTAGCAATACAGCTTGATAGCTGTATTGGTACTCAATTAATTTGGATTTTTTTAATGGGAGTTTCTTCGGCACATCATAGCCACAAACATGCTTTGATTTTTGTGATAGACTCTATTGACATGTGAATACCTAAGAATGACAGCTTGTTGCCACAGGTAGGTACTTAAAGTATGTAACTGATTAGGAACCATTCTGATTCTTTTCCTTAACAAAGAGAATAGCTAAGTTATGGATATAAAAAATATCAAATATCAAAAGATATCAAAAATTTAAAATTATATAATCATGCCCATCTACTTGTAACAGTTGTTGTCACAAAACTTAAACCTAGGGTTAATACACTTGTTTCAGCATATGAGGTGGGGTATACCAAACCCCAAAAGTATGAAAACTTGATAGTAAATTTTTTACCTTGTAAGCGGAGAGTTGAACTGAAATCCTGGATCTGCGCCTGTCAGTTGGCTACTCTAGGTGTGAAGACGTGAACAATATTTAAAAATTGTATGAGTTAATGCAAATTCATAGATACCACTTCTAACAGAAGTCACCATATCCCGCTCATTAATAAATTCATCCCAAATTTTGGCTTCTGCAGTTTTCAACCTTTCTCGGCGCGATATCTTCCATGCTCTGGATAACTCGCCGCCCTCTATATACTAAAACAAACACATTCTATAATGGAACATTACATTTTAAGCTGTTACTAACTTATAGAAATCTAAAAATGCTTAAGTACAATGTTATTCTGTGTAAATAAAATATAGTAAAGAAGTTGCTGAAAACTAGCAAATTATTATTTTAAAACGATAGGCTTGTAAGGATATTATAATTAAACATTATATATATTATTAAAGCACTTAAAACGACGAACTAACCTGTAAATCTATTACGTCGACTTTATTTTCTTCAGGCATAAAGGAAAAACCCCTCATATACTCTGAAACTCCTTGAGCCATATTTATCGTTGTTATAAACTCCGTGTTTGTATACCTTGTAAAAATCACAATATCACTTTTAGAATGACATTTTCTCAAAACTCTTAACAAAACAGATCATCACCGAATAAAAGTCAAAACAAAATTTTGAAATCCAGTGTCATATTTGACGTTTCTGTGTTTAGCGGAAGCCAAATCAACACTCTCTATTTATAAATTTATTAGTGTAGATATTTTAGTACATAAAACTATCAACTAATAAATGTATTCTTGTATAAAAAATTATCGATGTCTGCATAGCGTTATTATTTGGCTTTTTTTTAACATACTTCAACGTAAAGTGTTCGTCTTGACTTCAAAAAAGTTGCTCGCGCTTAACGTTGTTGCTAGGCAACGATTTTGTTTGTTGTAAGCAAAAAGTATCAACTGCGTGACTAAGGCACTGGTCTCACCGCGAGCTACTAAGCTATGAACTATCGGCTATAAACACGAACAAAAGATACGCAACCCCGTGTAAATAAAAGAGACACGGCGATACTCGCCCAGCTATCAGCTATCACCGCCGGGCGAGTATCGCCGTGTCTCTTTTATTTACACGGGAGTGCGTATCTTTTGTTCGTGTTTATAGCCGATAGTTCATAGCTTAGTAGCTCGCGGTGAGACCAGTGCCTTACGAGGCAAAATCGATTCTTTAACACATCACAGAATCTTGATATTATTAATATTTTTCATTTGAATATAAAGCTAACACATGTGAATATCTAAATATTTAAATATAACAAAGAAAAGGTGTACCTTAATAAATTGTTTTAACATTGGAATCAATTCACAAACCAATCGTTACAAGCGCTTCACTAAGCAATAGTGCATGTTTTAGTTATTAATTTGCTACAGTGGTTTTTTTTTATACCCTTCATTTGTGACATCCATCACAGTGTCGGAATATGTTATTCACCGCCCGGCCTCTAGGCGGCATGGGGTCGTCTTCCATGCCTATACAGCCTTTATCGAGGCATTTTCCACAATGGAGCAGGACTGCTATTTTGACTTACGGAGGTGGAGAAGATCAGATTATTGCAGTAAGTACTTAAACACCTATTTTTAGTATATCTACTTGTTGGATTTACAGTTCATGGTATAAAGAATTAATAAAAATACGAGGTGAAAGTTCAAGTTTAAGGTCATCGAGGTCAAGCTAAATCTTTTATATCGGCATAGAAACGTGATATATCTTAGGATAACAATATGTATTTCCGTTGATATGATAAAATATGGCTGTGGTAACAATTTACAGTTAGCCAAGGAATAAGTATACTACCTTCTTGATCTAAATAATATGATTGTAGTTTCGAATAATACCTATGTATGTACTTTCAAGTTCGAAATTGACGTCGTTTATTTATCGTCTACATTTAAGTCGGTACTTACTCAAGTAATTTTACATTTTGGGAGTCTTTTTTCTCGTTGGATGGCAAATTTTCTTTCATTATGAAAATATTCATTGTCTTTATTATTTTTTGTTTATTTCTATCTTTATTTAATTTTTGTGATGAAATTTATAATACATATTTTGTTTGTTACTATTTTGTGTTAGAGCGGTGTTTTTTTTACATTTCGTCGGTAGCCAAGTTCGTTTACTTCTCTTGCTTTTTAACCCTCCCAAGGCTCAATATTCCCCGTTTGAACCTTGCCCTTGCTCGTGTCTCAATATTATTACAAGCAAGGGACGCATGGATAAAATAAATATTATAAATAACAACTTTGCTGTCATATTATTGTCAGCCTCCGTAGCCTAGTTGGTAGTGACCCTGCCTACGAAGCTGGAGGTTCCGGGTTCGAATCCTGGCGAGGGCATTATTTGTGTATTTATTTATCACAAATATTTGTTCCTTGGTCATGGCTGTCTATGTATTTAAGTATTTATATGTATGTATATATTAAATATATCGTCGCTTGGTACCCACATCACAAGCCTTAATTGAGCTTACCGTGGGACTAGGTCGATTTATGTACGATGTCCCAATATATTTATTTATTTTATTTATTTATTTATATTACAAAGTACCGTATATACTGTACTGATAACGAGTACCATAACATTGCTGGAAATAGCTTTTTCACATTGCAAGTATTGTAAGCAGTTGGTCTACTGCGAACTCCGAAGTTCGCAAATTTCGGGGATTTGTCTCTGTCACTCTAATGACGCCTTCGTTGGTGTGACAGGGACAAATTCCCGAAATTCGAATACTTGCAATAGTAATAGGGTCGCAGATGTATACCTAGATGTACCGAATAGTCTTTGGAAAGAAGAAATCGCTCTAAGATTGTCTGGTAGAGAATGCTTCGGGGCATCAATTGTAGAAACGTAGGTCTTAAGTCTTAACACCACGTTATGCACACTGTCTTCGTCTTAATCTTATATTACAGTAGAGCGCATACGGGGGACTCATTCAATAGATAATTCATATTTTATAACCCGTGTCGTCAACAAGTCGTTTGTTTATTGTGTAGATATGTAGGTTAATTCATCAAAATATTAATTTCAGGGCACATAAACTACAGATATGTATTTCGAAAATTACATTATTATAAGTATCCTTGTAAATCATTCAATCAGGCATTAAGTTCGCCTTTACAGTCGACTAGTATAAAGGGTAAAAGTAGTAGTATAGGTAATAGGTGTAAAACTTTTCGATTCCAAACCGTCACGTTATTTATTTATATAAATTATAACCTGCAATAAATGTCACAATCAATTTAAGAAATATAATATATAGTTCAAGTCGGGAAACGAACCCGAAAACTCAGCTTTGACGGCTGAAAGTTCGAAGCAGCTGCTAAAGCTGAAGTTACGGAATTGTATACCTAGGTATTCATTGAATTTACGTGGATTGTATTAGTTTTTTAGGATTACCTAAAAACTAATGATCGAATTAATCATAAATTGTACTTTTATATGAGCTGTGCCATGAAGATATTTATTTTGTTAATTTCAATAACGAAACGCTGCAGAAATTATGAAGAAATTGACTAACTCACAATTTCTTTACACAAAAAAAGAATACATCATCATCATCATATCAGCCGTAAGACGTCCACTGCTCAACATAAATAAAAAAAAATAAAAAGATTGCCAGAATGACCGGTCGTGCGCCGACGCATTCAATACATTATATTATATTCCTGAAAATTAACTAAAGTCATGTCACGTGTCCTAGTCTTAGTGATAATCAATTATACACTTCATTAAAGTTGTATTTAGGTATTATTGGGTACGGTCATGAGTTCACCCACATAATTGGTTTCACAATACGTAAGTGAAAAGTATTTCTAGTAGGTACGAGTAGGTATACCTTTCCGGTTGTAGCTAAAAGGTCAGATATGGCACAGTTGGAGGGCGTTAATAGTTATTTGTAGGCGGTTGATTAAATTGACTGCGCAAATATGTACACATAACGCGTACCTTTTAGTTTCCTCAAATAGTTACTAATATATTTTTCATGGGTATTGCATGTAATTACGAGAAAGTAAAATTATGATACTGACTCTACCGCTGTAGGTTTAAGTACATGAGATAAGTAGACCCCCTTGCATACAAATTTGTATGCAAGGGGGTCTACTTATCTCTGCAGCTGACTGTACATACACGTTCCACGACTGATGCATTCGTCCTTGCTTAATTTATGAGTGGCAGGTAGCAGGTAGATAGGTAAAGTTACCTAATTTCTTTGCATAATGTAGGTTGCATGTTTTCAGACGTTATTTCTTCAAAAATAATAATTTTATAAATCTTATGATATGATAATAATTATGTGTAAATAATATTGTAAATGGCCAAATGGGTAGGTAAGTACCTCTTTGTTTTCACTGCTACTTCATATGTCCATGATAAGTTAGTAAACATTTTGGAGCGCATATAATATGAGCGATAAATTTTATTACCTAAGTACGCTCCTTTAGCATCACAATGTCCTCATCTACCAACTTCCAAAAGCTATAATCGTCAGAGATGACTCGCAGAGCCATCAGCACAGTTGGCAGCGCGCCACGGCAGTGACAGTGAGTCAGCGATAGTGCGGCGGAACCACCCGGGCAAATCACCTGCCTCAAATGATTATCGTCCTTCCGTCGCTGATATAGAAGCTCCGGTATCTGTGGTTGTATCCTGGTTGTTGTGTACGCCGAGTGCGGCGGCGCGATCGATACGTTGCACCCCGCCCCTTGCAACCCGGGCATTGGAAACGAAAAACCCGGATAACAACCGAAAATAATCAGCCCAGTTCAAGGCCGGTCGGACTAGCTTATTGCGAATTAAAGTGTGCAAGGCAGTCGCCAATGTCGGTTCAGTGCATACGCGTCCGCGCCCCGAGGTAGACAACAAAGGTTCACCTCGACACCGCAGCGATGGCTTCCAAAGTCCTGGTGCCGACTGGGCCGTTCACTAAACTGCAAGTAAGTACCTGGATTTTAGAAGTGCAATCGGCACCTTCGTGTTTGTTAGTACTATAAATAGAAGATAAATACTGTTGATGCGTAAATTTAGCGCTTGGATCATTTTTATCTTATTTTTTAATCTACTACGTTTCCATATAATCTTGTGTATTCGATAATTCAAGACATATAGACTTACTTTAGATAAAGGTGATATAATCGAGAGGTGAAAATTAAAATAATTAAATTAGATACACGAATTTGCTGCGCACTCTCAATTTCGTGGCGGAAAGTGGATACGTGCAATATATCTGTATAAAATACTGATCCAAATAGTGCATAATAAAAAAGATACAAAACATGTGAAATAAGTGCAAAGGTAATTTCTGTTAAATGGGTCGAAGCGCAACACAAAGGAACACCGGACGATGACACTAGTTAGGGATCGGAAAAGCGTTTAACCTGACTTTTCCTAGAGGTGCAATATTTCTATTGCTTCGTTCGTGTGGTTGAACCGATACACGTATGAAGTAGTAGAATACCCAGTTTAATTTTTCGCACCTACGTATCTACCTAATGCACATAATTTATTCAATTTATGGATTAAACGTTATTGGTCGGCGCACCATACATTCCATTATATATAATCCTTTATCATGGTTCTCTGAGACACAATGTACAGTCACAATCACATATATAGGAGCGACTTGTTACTTCTGATATTGCTGGCTAAGCAGGTAATACCTACTTATTACGACGGTGAAAAAAAAACATCTAACCGTGTGAACCAAGTAGAACCAAATGATCTTAGTTTCGCAGAACCTCATTAAATTTCAAAATAACAGAATAATAGAATAATACTTATGTCGAATAAAATATATTGATTTAAACTTTCACGATTATCACTCCTATTTTAAAGACAAACGGGTCTTAATCGCGTAAACTTACGTTTAATTAAAATATATGTCGAATAAATTACACAAAAAAGTATCAGAATTTGCATGATTTATTATCATCCTTAAAAATTGCTGTAAAAGGTTACTTAATATAATTGATAGAAATAAAGTCAACTAAAATAATTAACATTCATATGACAATAATTACACTATCATAATCAAAATGCTACATGCAAAACAATAAAATTCTAACTCATGCTACTTCGCGTTTACGACCTCATTGTTTCCACCGTCGTTTAACAAACATTTGCATAATAGAACTTACAATATGTACCTAATTACACATAGCGGTTTGTTACTCAGGCATTAGGTCATAATTTTGAACTAGAGATGTTTGTAGCATAATGCCCTAATTATCAATGTGACAAAGGATACCATTTCCAAGCATATGAAACGTTTTACTGGTAGGTATATTGTATTAAATTATTTACACAAAGAAAAGTAAGGCATTGAATGTCATTGGACCAAAAGTTAATTTTACACAAAAAAGTATTCTAATTATACTCGGCCCAAAAATCCCTGTCAGTAAAAATGAGCAAATCCAAATTTTCTATGGGCAGACAACTCTTCGTGCCTACATTTCTTGACGTTTTTTTGCTGCCCGGGATAATTGTACAGTACAGACTATAACTGCCATACCATCCTTCTTTCCCCCAACTGACTGTTTGCTGACTTATCGAATGTTATCTTCAGGTGAAGAAGTCGCCAGCTGAGCCAAGCACCAGTGGCTTCGTGCTGGCCGGCGATGCCGCCGCCAGGGTCGCGCATTTGGAGCACAGCGTGCGCTTTCTCCAGGAGCAGCATAGGCTGATGCTGAGTGGACTCCACACGGAGATTGAAGCGCTTAGGGAGAGGAACAGGGGTGTGTATCGTTTTAACCGTTTTGACTATTAGCGCTAAACAAATGAATTTTACACAGGAACAAGTAGGTTTTGAGTTATTTATTCTTGTGGTGTATTCGGTTAATTCCTAATGTCTAAAAACGTCGGATAATTGATACGAATGTTTGTGACTATCGAAATTACACTACTTTCGGAATTACTGTAAGGCACCTTATCGCCTTGGCAAATTAATAAGAAATAATAAAGAAATTAATATGACATTTTTATTTCATAACCAAAAAACATTGATATCATATATTACCTACCTACATACTTTGAGCAAAATATTGTTCATTTGAATAAGGGATTACTGTTACTAAGACCCACTGAAAATAAATTGCACTTCACACATTATCTTATCATGCTGTTAGATATTGCATTACAAAAAAGTATACTTGCGTGCACTAGTAACACGCAACATTACACAGTTAATTGATAATTGCCCTTATTCAGTTAGATACAAAGACAATAGGCTTTGTCAATAAACAAACAAAGGCACACCCAACTGATTTGTAGATCTTATGCCACGGTGATAAGGTCTACTAATCTTCACCTGACTCTACCTTGTTAACTGCTGATGTTGTTGCTGTTGGTACTGCATCACCAGTTGACAACAATCAAGAGTGGCGTAATACTTACACTGCATGTCCAAACTGGTTACCTTGTATCTTAGATATATATGAATTAAACTGTGCCTACAGTCGAAAACAAAGAGATGTTTTGAGTTTTTCACCACAATTAATTTGATTTGGAAAAAAATAGGTAGGTGCGTAATTATATGCTTGTAGTTGGTTTTAAAATCTTAATTATATTCATGAAATGAGTACCACACACTGTATCTGTAAAGAAAGGTAATTCAAGGTTCAATGGTGAAATAGACAAATTAGTTCTGATTAGGGATTGCAATTGCTGGATCCAGCATCCAGCAATCCAGCTGGATCCAGCGCATTTTTCGGTCTGCTGGATCCAGCAGCCAGTGCTGGATCCAGCGCTGCGGATCCGCAAATAAAATTCACCAAAAAAATGCATAATCAACTTTACATAAACTTATTTTACGTCGTGTTTGAAACGGTTCCGCGATCCCGCGCTTAGTCCTAGACGGCCGTGGCTAATAATACGTGTGCTCCTTCCAATTTATGGTTGAAACAATGTGTAAGGCTAAAAGTGGGAAAGAGTGGATAGATTCTAATGTAGTGCTTCGGAATGAGAAATCTATGTTTATGCTATGTTTTTGGTTGGGTCTAAATTGCATGAGTTTGGTTTTATTGAAATTAAGCTTTAAATTGTGAGCATCCGACCAGGTTACGATATTTTGAATGGTTGTATTTAAGCTATTATTTAAATCTAATTGATTGTGGCAAAGTTGAATTACAGATATGTTGTCAGCAAAAAGAGTACAAAATGTATCTATACATTTAGGCAGATCATTTATTATATAGATTAAAAATAAAACACAACCGAGAACACTGCCTTGGGGTATAGATCGAGTAATATTCGTTTTATCTGATTTAAATATTTGTATGGTACCTGTGATGTAGTTGTGATATTGATATTCTATTTCAACGCATTGTGTACGACTTACAGGTCCTTAGGTACCTTATTAAGGTATGGTATGAAATGAACCAATTGTGAGCTGAGCCTCTAATACCTATTCCAAATAATTTTTGCAATAAAATATCATATAAAACACAATCATAAGATTTGCTCATACCTAGCAACTAACAACATACCAATAGCATATTTTCTGTCATTTATTGTGTTTAACTCTTCGTTTGTGTACTTGAAAACTGCTGACGATGTTGAGCGACCTTTTCGGAAACCGTTTTGAGAATCGTTAAATACATATTTTAAACTTTTCACAAAAAAAATCGGTTCGACATAGCGATTTCAAATATTTAGAAAAAAATTTTAGAAGAAAAGGGCCTACATGTTTAATAACGGACATTTTAAGGAGATCTGGGACTGTTCCTCAAAAGACTGGTTAATGAGAAGTGTCATAGGAGGGGTTAACTCTTCAGCGCATTTTCTTACTAAATAGGGTGGTACTGGCAACTCATCTTGGCCAAAACTTCTTTTATTTTTGAGACATTTAATTAGTTTGAAAACTTCAAGTGATGTGACGGGGCTAAGGTAGAGCGATTTTTCAGATGATAATATGACGGGTCGTCCCCGGAGCGAAGTTTCAGCCCTCTGCGGAGTCGGTTTTTGAAATTCTATCCAATTTTAAACTAAGGGCTACACTAAAACGTTTCAAATAAATAAAATAATTAAAAAATAAAACAAATAGTTCCCCGACTTCAATCGAAAGAAAATATTATAGTAATAAGACAAGCGCCTATATGTAGATACGCTCACAAGAATGAAGCTGTAAAAGGAATAATTTGTCACTTCTCAATTAGCTTAAAACTGCAGTCGTGTCTTTTAATTTCTTTATTATTTTATTTTTGATGTTTTTTTAGGTATATAATTCGCAAAAAATTATGCGTTATTGTCCTCCCTTTCATAACATTGAATATTATTATTAATAATTAACCTGTTTTATTGCAAAAAAACGTTTTTTTTTGGTATTTTTCCTACCTGCTGGATCCGCGCTGGATCCAGCTGGATTGACGCCGATCCAGCAAAAATCCAGCTGGATTGAAAACACTGCTGGATTGCAATCCCTAGTTCTGATGAAATAAATTGACATTAGGTAATATTTTCATCTGTTCGTAGTCGTCATCTGAGAAAAATAGAACAGAAATTTCAGTGCATGATTCTACTGCCAAGGGCACTCTAGTTGTTTTTATGTTTCATCTTACCTTGCACTGTCACCTCTAATCTATTTGATGTATTACCATTGCTATTTATTACTTTTTCAAAGTTTTAGAATTTATTTCTGAAATAAAGCACCATTTAATATAAAATAGCCAACCAGTATTCAGCCTGTTTAACTTTAGATAATTAGGTATAGGTACAGTACACTAAATTGCATTTTTTTGTAGGCAAGATACCAAACTTCTGTAACTACCTATGTCGTAGGTGTCTGGTATTGTTCATTTGTTTCACAAACTTACTGATGACCTTTCAAATGAAAATATTGTTATCTAATTAGGTACATGTGGATATAGCCGGATTTGAAATAGCTGTTTTGTAAAATAATGTTTGTAAATTTTAAGCTGGAAAATCTAACCCGGTTCGATATAATCGCGCGTGTCGTGACACGGTTGATTAGCCCCGTATATAACGTTCACATGTTAGTGTCACAATCGATATCGACCCGTGTCTTTGAACTCCCATCCTGCTTAAATAATTATCCTCTATTGGTTTCGTCAAACGATTTATGTAGCCAGACACGGATTGCGTAATGTATTTGTATCTAAACTTTATACTTAGGTACTTTAACGGATAAAAAACGAAACGAATACCACTACATCAATTTGGGGAATCAATTTTAAGTATCCCGAAGTTAACGAATATCGAGGTAAATATTTCAAGTGTTGATACTATGGGCTCATTTTTTATTACTTGCCTACTAGGTATCTACCGTTTGTGAAGCATTTAACTGTGACACTGTCGATAAATAAGCCTTTATTGTTACTTCATAAATCCCGAATTAATTTCTTTAATTAATTTCCCTTAAAATATTTTGGATTCTTTGGTTTAATAAAACATGTTTTTTTGTTGACAGACCTACAATTCCAATTAATTTTCAACAAGGAGTCATCTTCTAAGGCAACATCGCCTGCTGCGGCAGAAAATGGCGACAACGCAGAGGTAATAATTTGCATTTATAATTATCTATTTAAATTTTATACAGTGGTACACCAGCTTTTTCTTGTTTTAGACGATATTTATTATAAGAATAAAAACTTTACACGTGAAAAGTATTGTCACAAAAAAGTGCACATGTATTTAGTAGACACATTATAAAATAACGTTTCTTTCCACGCATTTCCAGTGTAACATCTTAGTGTACCTATTCAAAGTTTCGAAATGTTTATTTAAAATTTCAACTGAAACTCGATGCACACATACTAATTATAATTTAACTACTTCGCAAAGTCGGAACTACACCTGTTAGTTTTTCGTGGTTTTTCCGTAAGTATGTAGTAGAGACGGATCCACGGAATAGTTTTTTCTGTTCTGTGAACGGATCTATATTAAGGAATGATATAGTGATATTTACCTCTCAATTCATACTAAAGCTCTATGGAGTATTGCTGTCACCTCTGGGCAGGAGCACCTGTATACCAGCTTGCACCCTTTGACTCGGTTCAGAGACGAGCTGTCCGAATAGTCGACGATCCCAGACTCACAGGCGGTATTGAACCCTTAAGTCTAAGGAGAGACTTCGCCTCCTTATGTGTGTTCTATCGTCTGTACAATGGGTTGTGCTCTGAAGAACTGTTCGACATGATGCCAACGTCCACTTTTCATCATCGCACCGCTCGCCACCGACTGGGCGCTCATCCTCACACCTTGCAACCTAAATGGTCGCGCACCGTGTGGTTTCAGAGGAACTTCCTCCCGCGGACGGTCCGTCTGTGGAATGAGCTCCCTGTCGAGGTTTTCCCGTTGGACTACAGTATGGGGTTCTTCAAAAGAGGAGTGTACAAGTTCTTATTGGGTCGGCAACGCGCATGTGACACCCCTGGGGTTACAGGCGCCCATAGGCTACGGTGACTGCTTTCCATCAGGCGGGCCGTATGCTTGTTTGCCACCGACGTGGTATAAAAAAATAAAAAATGCTCTGTCTTTAGGCACAACATACGTATGAACTTACCTAAGGTGTAACCTAATTATGTATTTATTTAAGTACCTAATCCCAAAATAAAAATTCCTAATTGAAATCAAAGCCAGCGGTGTCTGATTGGAAAATTATATCGTATACTTAGGTGTGGCTATGACGATGAAAGAACTTTTTAATTCTACCTCAGCATTATTAAAATCACATTTACGTTTCATAGGAAGCAAAACTGAAGGCCGAGGTGGCTCGCTTGGAACGCGAGGCGGCGGCGGCGAGAGGCGAGGCGCGGGCCGCAGAGGCGCGAGCGCTGCAGTTGCAGAGACTCGTCGATGCTCAAACTGAGTGAGTTGCATATACATTTTAAATCAGAGCCGGATTTACGTTTCATAGGAGGCAACACTGAAGGACGAGGTGGCTCGCCTAGAACGCGAGGCGGCGGCGGCGCGAGCGCTGCAATTGCAGAGGCTCGTCGATGCTCAAACTGAGTGAGTTGCATATACACTTTATATCAGAGCCGGATTTACGTTTCATAGGAGGCAACACTGAAGGCCGAGTTGGCTCGCTTAGAACGCGAGGCGGCGGCGGCGCGAGCGCTGCAGTTGCAGAGGCTCGTCGATGCTCAGACTGAGTAAGTTGCATATACACTTTATATCAGAGCCGGATTTACGTTTCATAGGAGGCAACACTGAAGGCCGAGTTGGCTCGCTTAGAACGCGAGGCGGCGGCGCGCGAGCGTTGCAGTTGCAGAGGCTCGTCGATGCTCAGACTGAGTAAGTTGCATATACACTTTATATCAGAGCCGGATTTACGTTTCATAGGAGGCAACACTGAAGGACGAGGTGGCTCGCCTAGAACCCGAGGCGGCGGCGGCGCGAGCGCTGCAGTTGCAGAGGCTCGTCGATGCTCAGACTGAGTAAGTTGCATATACACTTTATATCAGAGCCGGATTTACGTTTCATAAGAGGCAACACTGGAGGCAGAGCTGGCTCGCCTAGAACCCGAGGCGGCGGCGGCGCGAGCGCTGCAGTTGCAGAGGCTCGTCGATGCTCAGACTGAGTAAGTTGCATATACACTTTATATCAGAGCCGGATTTACGTTTCATAGGAAGCAACACTGAAGGACGAGGTGGCTCGCCTAGAACGCGAGGCGGCGGCGGCGCGAGCGTTTTAGTTGCAGAGGCTCGTCGATGCTCAGACTGAGTAAGTTGCATATACACTTTATATCAGAGCCGGATTTATGTTTCATAGGAGGCAACACTGAAGGACGAGGTGGCTCGCCTAGAACCCGAGGCGGCGGCGGCGCGAGCGCTGCAGTTGCAGAGGCTCGTCGATGCTCAGACTGAGTAAGTTGCACTTTATATCAGAGCCGGATTTACGTTTCATAGGAGGCAACACTGAAGACCGAGGTGGCTCGCCTAGAACGCGAGGCAGCGGCGGCACGAGGCGATGCGCGTGCGTTATAGTTATAGAGGCTCTTCGATGCTCAAACTAAGTGAGTTGCATATACACTTTATATCAGAGCCGGATTTACGTTTCATAGGAGGCAACACTGAAGGATGAGGTGACTCGCCTAGAACCCGATGCTCAGACTGAGTAAGTTGCATATACACTTTGTATCAGAGCCGGATTTACGTTTCATAGGAGGCAACACTGAAGGCCAAGATGGCTCGCCTAGAACGCGAGGCAGCGGCGGCACGAGGTGAGACGCGTGCGTTATAGAGGCTCTTCGATGCTCAGACTGAGTAAGTTGCATATACACTTTATATCAGAGCCGGATTTACGTTTCATAGGAGGCAACACTGAAGGCCGAGGTGGCTCGCCTAGAACGCGAGCCGAGGCGCGGGCTGCAGAGGCACGAGCGCACAGCAGAGGCTCGTCGATGATCAGACTGAGTAAGTTGCATATACACTTTATATCAGAGCCGGATTTACGTTTCATAGGAGGCAAAACTGAAGGCCGAGGTGGCTCGCTTAGTACTGATATTTATCAGTATTAACGTAAAAATATATCTGCGAACGTGTTTCACATGTGTCAAAAACGTCAAATTCCAATGAAAGTCAGTCATATTTGTCTATCGTCGGCTGACAAGCAAAACTGATTATAAAAACTGTCACTAAGTACTCTTAGTAAGCTCTTATGTCAATAAATTAACTCAGAACTGAGATACGAGCTTTATTTCAAGTAGGTATTTGTTCATCATCATCATCAGCCTATATTAGTCCACTGCTGGACGTAGGCCTCTCCTATTAACTTTGCGTATAGACGCATTAGGAGGTAAATGCCCATAATCGCCACGCTGGGCAAGCGGATTGGCGAACGCAGTAATGTGTCCACTACGATGACGCTGCTGCCCATCATCAATCTTGTAGATCGGTCAGTGACACTTCAATCCCTTAGTCGACTCTTACGACACCCACAGGAGGAGTTGAGGTGGTGACAAATGTATTCTTATTGCCGTCACCACACGGCTATTTGGCTATTTGGCTTTAGGTATTTGTTACTTAGTGAGTTTTGCTTGTCAACCGACGCTATATATTTTTTTAACGTTCATCACATCTTGTTCCAGGAAGCTCAAGTCTCTCTCCCTCGCCCCATGCGCTTGCGAGGCGTCCGAATCCCGCGCAGAGCTGCGCGCGCGGCTAACTGACGCGGAGCGACTCGTGCGCCGCCTGCGCGGGGACGCCGAGCGCCAGCGGAGAGAGGTACACACGGGCGGCGCCGTCACTAACCTACTGTTCGACGGCGCGCAGCACGTACGTCCCGAGACTATGGGGTTCAATTGGCTTCTCAAACTGAAGCCAAGATAGGGTTGCCATATAAAAAAAAACAAGTTTTGACATTTCTTGTACCTAACCGACAACATGAGACGAGGACAAACATCATGGACGAACCGAGATAAGAACAAGGGCGCGATTTTATTGTTGTAAAACTAATTGATTGAAAGCTGTAATATAAAGTAATTTTAGCATATTTTGATAGGTAGTTTTAGTAAGTCATATAATTTTGTTGATTTCTTTCATAAATTCTTCAAATAGAAAATACTTTTTATGCTGTGACAATCAAAATTCTTGAGTTTTGTGGATTCCGGCGGCATTTCCGACATAAAGTCAAATTCCTGACATGTCTGGAATAATCCCGATGTATGGCAACCCTAAATGAGGAGGCTCATGCCTTTATTATTTTTTTTATATTTTAACAATGGCAATAGGTACTAATAAATGATGTGATAATGATAAGCCATATTTATTGAAGTCGTGAATTAGGTACATGAATATGCTAGGAATATCTCTTGCCTAAATCTTAAATGCTAATTCAGTTCGTTTGTACTTAAGGCACTATTACTTACCTACATTTGTTAGAAATGGACACGCTTTAACAGATGTACTTTATGTTATGTTATGTATAAGTTAGGTTACATTAACAAATAATTTGTAGCGCGATGATACCGCTCTAAGGCCAAATGATCTTTTACAATTCAACTGCTATCCTAACAACATACATGCTAACAGCATACATACATAACATACAACCCCACCCCACATCAGGCGACACATGTTTTATTTCCATAGGGAAGTGAACATCCACGTGCAAATGTTTCAATGAGAACCACAGTTAACCGGTTCCTGCTGTACAACTTGTGATAGGCCAGCAGAATCCTACACGTTCGTCACAACCAGTGCCCCTTTGACTGCTACAAAGTACGCTGGCAGTACCAAGGCCCAATGAAAAATCACACTCGTGGACAGTTTTGTCTCAAAATAGTTACTATAAATTACCCACTTCTTAAAAGCCCGAGCTAAGTGTTAATCTCACAGACGGCAACTAAATTTTTGCGAAATCTACAGCTCCAATGCATGAAGAATTCGCTTCACGCATCCCTGCGAGCATCGGGGCTGGATGGCACCTACGGTTTCCACAATAGTTACTTCCCGCCGGTGAACGCGCCTGATTTCTGGAGGGACCCTAGCAGAGAGTGAGTATTCAGGTTTAGGCTGCGGCTCCATTGAGGCGGAGAGGAGGGGAGATGTGCAAAATTGACCAATTACATTCTTCAAATTCAAAATTCGAAACACTGTGATGCGGTCTCATTGGCCAATTTTGCACATCTCCGCTCCTCTCATCCTCAATGGAGCCGCAGCCTTAGAGTCTGTTCGACCATCCCCAAAATACATCTGTCAGTTGATAGCTGATGGCCATTTCTTTTATATTCCTGGGAAAAAAGGATAGTGATAATGTCATCTGACGGGATTGTGAACAGGCCTTTAGACAATATTATCTTATTTTTAAATAAGAGTGTTGGCGCGATGGCACAAACGGGCTATGAAAGTTGACCTGGTAATATGAAGTTTCTATTGAAAGCGGATGCCATGATCACTGTATATACCGTTCTGGGCACGATACCTCTCGAAAGCCTTAGATAATCTACGGATTACAACAATGAGTCAATAGTAGGTTGGCATAAAATAACAGTCTATTTACAATGAGATGACAGTCAGTGCCTACGCTTAATAGTTAATTAGCAGTTCGCATGCTTTATGGTAACGGTCCCCTTTGACGTTATGAGACTGAAAACTGGTGTTACTTACTGGTAACTTGCCGGCCACTCACAAATAGATAAATTAATACAACGTCGGCACCAATGGTCGCCCCTATAAGCCGCCTCAAGGGATCAGACGTCACGCAGGACAAAAGCGTGGGTAGTTGCCCCACCTATATAGATTAGTATAACTATCTTGCAGCTCAAAACACACGCGAAACATTATCTTCGGCTACTTTCTAACAGGAATCTTCGACACGAAGTAGGTACTTGATAGATCTCGTTCATCATTTGCCTTCGCACAGTTTCTTTTCCAGCAAAATTGTTTACCAACCTTTTTGATGTTTCAGAGAATTTGCCAACTCAATGATGGCACGCCAGCAGCGGAATTCGCGCCGCCCCCTGACTTTACCCGAGTTGTCCGGCCAGCAGATTCATCGTTCGACTGTTTATGCTAATCGTAAGTATCATTATTAGTGGTTGGACATTGGGAGCGAAATTTTATCAATACTTGTGAAACTGATGTCATTTAGCAAGAAAAAAGTATATATTTATGGCTTAGTGTCTATACATATATAAATCTTGAATATCCAATATTTAGGTGTAAAGATATAAATATTTTTAGAGCTTTTTACGCTCAATTATATCACCTCCACAAGTTTTGTTAAAGTTTTGCTCCCATTGTGTACAGTCAGCACCATAATACACGACCAAATTGCATCCATTGCCAAGTGGCTCAACATTCCCATGTGGTCACTGTACCTATGTTGCGCACAAGATATTTTGAATAATATTACATAGAAGGTACCCGTAGTCGACCCTTAATTTGACCATGGACTAGGTAATCTTATTATTTTCTGATCTTCCATTATTATTCCCATCCCCACTTTAAAAGGCAAATTAACCGTATAAAATAGCGATGGTTGCAGAACACACGCGGCCGCGAAATGGATACGACAAGAAGAAGCAGGGCGTCAACGGAGACGCGGGATGCAATACTCCAGAGGAACCTCCAGGTAAATGCCTGTGTTACTATTTACCTATGAGCGTTTTCCAAATTAAATACCTGCCGCTTCTTTCCGCCACCGCCCTACGTGACAATGTTTTCATTCCCACCATTTAGATGGTTGGTGGTCCTCAACTGTGCGCTTTTCTCGTAACTTCCTGCCTCGCACAGCTAAACTTTGGAACGAACTGTCACAAGCGGTGTTTCCGGACCGATACGACCTTCAAACCTTCAAGAAAAGAGCGTACTCCCACCTTAAAGGCCGGCAACGCATTTGCGACGCCTCTGGTGTTGCGGGTGTCCTTGGGCGACGTTAATCGCTTTCCATCAGGCGATTCGTCTGTTCGTTTGCCACCTATAGCATAAAAAAAAAAAATCTCGAAAACCCGATTCTTCCAGATCTGGACATGCCTGATAATAAAAAATAGTGTCCCAAAAAAAACGTACACTACGTTATGATTTTTTTATGAACTTACTATGTCCGTGGCGTAACGGAAACTAAAATTTTGTATGGACATTTTCGGACTCGATATTTTATTACTGGGATCGAATCGGCTCCTGATTCTGATTCGAATGAGCCCAAGCATGTCCAGATCTGGAAGGAACGGGTTTTCGAGATTTAATTTGGAAAACGCTCCTATATCCTATTACTGGTATAATTACCTCTATGTAGTGACTTATTTATTACTTAGACTTTCACCCAAGGTCTTGAGCTCGATTCGGACAAAGAAACACTTCCAGTATTCAGGGTCTGAGACCAAAGATAAGAAGAATTGTTTCTTTCCCGCGGTCTCTTATCGCGTCTCAAATGTGGCGAATTGGCGATAAATATTTGGGGATCTTCTGGGCAGTCATACTCAACACCGTATAGTGTTACCCCCTTATTCATAAACATGTCCTTAGCTAGCAAGCCGCTACAATACTTAGTGGTTTGTTAATTGAGTTAGGATACCTTTTGTTCATAAACGTGAGGGGGTTAGTAGGAAGTTGTCACATTGAAACCTGGCTAACGTCAGTTGTGGATTAACACACAAAAGGAGGACACACTCAGTTCGTTTTAAGAATAGTCTTAAGTTTATATTAGTAGATTTTTTTCTCTCTCTTGATAATGCCAGACGATTCGAAAATGCTTATTATAGCTTACTTGAATAAATAATAGTTTGACTTTGACTATTATTATTATTTTTTGGTGGCCCTGAAAATCAGCGTCGTGGCAATCTAGCCATGACACATGCTGAGTGGCAACCTTTTTGGTATGTTTATAATTTTATCAATTTCTTTGTAAGTGTACCATTTAATCGCCAAATAAATAATATTCTATTCTATTTTCACACGCATAATTACGTTTTTAGTAAAATTATTGTTTATTTTTTATTTTAGAGCCAGTACCTATTGTTGTTTATTTTTTAGGTACACCTTTATTATTTTATTTTGGTTACACTGTACTTATTTCAGATAAGCACCGTTTAGATCCGATACGCACGAACGATACGAAACCTTATTTACCAAAATTGGATTCTGGTAATAGATACCCAGAGTTGAAAATCGTTGTTACAAAAATGATACCACAATTACTTGGTGAGGATTTTTTTTTTCGTTTGAATAACCCATTGTTTTTCTTTACCTAACTAACAAATCTTCTTCTTCGTCTTATTGTGCATGTCAAAACTTTAAGACAGGGGTGACTATGAAATTTTGGGGTCACTTTATTCATTCGCTACTATAACGCTTTCGATGCTTTGCTACTCTTGCTAGTCGCAAATAAAGATTTCGAAAATTAAGATTTAATTTAAATTTTGTGACGGCTGCCATTTGAAATGAAGATAAATACTTTAAAAAATATAGTTATGTTTAGTTAGAAAAGAAAGTAATACAGATAAATTGAAGTGAATAATTATAATATTTGACAGTGCACCGATTGCATGATTTCTTTGTGAGAAATAATATCATATCCTATTATTGTCTATTATTTCGCAGTTGCACGAGGTTTTTTTTACAGTTGTACAGTCACGTTTAATAATATGTATACATTTCGGAACGTATGTCAAGAGCATAAGGATCAAAATCGTATAGATACCTACATATTATTAGAGCCGAACCGTACAAGTTATTCCTTTTCATAATCATAACACTACTAGGTATTCACTTTGCACACAGCTTACACTATCTTAACCTCATCATTTATCATCATCATTTATTTATTTATTTGCATTCATGAACAACATATGTAACATGAACCCTGATGGGCGTAGCAAATACATTTCTACATAACAGGTGTTAAATACCTACTACATTGGTACTTGTTGACAAAACTTAAATTATTATTACTATGGCAAGAAACATTATTTCCAACTTATAACTAATGCTAAGCTTATGCTCATTAATTTTTATACATCTATTCATTATAAAAATAAAATACTTAGATCTGGGACTTATGGTATGAATATTATAAACTTGGTGTAGATAAGGTAGAAAGGCGCTATTGTTATTTATCTTCTAAAAATTCGTCTACAGAATAGTACGCTTTATGAACCAGCAGTTGTTTCAGTTTATTTACGAATTTGTTATATGTTTCTGCAGATCGGATGACACTGGGTAGGTTATTGTAAATAGTAATGGATCTGTAGTATGGGCCTTTTTTATACATTTCTATTTTTGGTTCGGGTAGAGCTAAATATTGGTTTCGGCGGGGATTTTTATAAAACTCAAACAGATGGATATGCTTGTGTACAAATTTTGCTGTTTCTAATATGTAAATTGAGGGGAATGTTAAAACTTGGAGTCGGATGAAATGTGGTTTACAGCTTGTGGTTTTCCGGATATTTGCGATGATACGTATACATTTTTTCTGCATAACGAATGCGTCATGTGCATCTACACTGTCTCCCCAAAGTAGGACGCCATAACTTAGTAGGGAGTGAGCGTATCCATAATATGCTGAGAGAGCACAAGGTTCATTAGTATTCATTTTCAAGATTCTAAGTGCAAAAATGAGGGATGATAGTTTGTTTTTTATTCGAGACACATGTTGTTTCCAGTCTAAGTGAGTGTCTATTGTGAAACCTAGTAGTGTTGAATCCGGTACTTCGTCTATATTTAGTAATGTAGTTATTTTGCCCAATTCTATTGGATGTTTTTGATGGGGCCTGAATTGAATGGCTTTCGTTTTTTTACTGTTAATTAACAAATTGTGTTCTTCTAACCAGTTGACTATTGTATTATATGTTTCGGGTATGTGATAGTTTGCGTCATTACTTGTAGGACATTTAAACAGGAGTGAAACATCGTCTGCGAACATGATGCATGTGTGATTAGTTGTTTTAGCCAGGTCATTAATATATATTAAAAAAAGCACGCATCCGAGCACACTTCCTTGGGGGATTGAATTATTTACAATTTTGGGGGTGGATTTGAACGTCTGTAACTGTTTTAATTCTTTATCATATTGATCAATCTGTACATATTGTTTTCTGTCTTGTAAGTAAGACTTAAGCCAAGCAAAAACTGGACCACGGATACCTAACTTGTATAATTTCTGTAGAAGTACGGGATGTGAAACCCGATCATATGCTTTAGACATATCTAGTAATAACCCAACTCCGTAAGATTTTTCTCTGATATGTTCTAGTACAGTTTGTATGTAATTGTATACTGCAAGGGTTGTGGAACTATTTTTTTTAAAGCCAAACTGATTTTGATCTAATAGTTGGAATTTGATTAAGTAGTCGTTGATACGAGTTGTTATACATTTTTCGAATATTTTTGATATCGTGGGAAGTAAAGCGATTGGTCTATACTGATTAGGATCATCTTTTTTACCAGTTTTTTTATAAACTGGTCTGATTTTAGCTATTTTTAGTTTTTCAGGGAAGCAACCTTCACGGAAGGATTGGTTTATCAAGTTTGTTATTGGAGGGGTGAGTTCGTCTGCGCACGATTTGATTAATACAGGGGGTATTTCGTCTATTCCGCAACTGAACTTATTCGGCATTTTTTTAATGATTTTATGTATTTCTTTCTCAGTGACAGGATGTAGATACATGGAGTTAACAGCAGGAGTTTGGCTAGCCGAACCTATAGAGGGAATGGTTTGTGACTGATTGCTTATTGTTGCAAAAAAATTATTAAAGTGGTCAGCAATCTGTTGTGGGCAATTTATATCCGCATTTGATATTTTTAATTGTATATTTTGTAATTTTGTGTTTGATGACTCTTTCCCCGTTATTTGTCTTATGGCACACCACATTTTTTTCGTTTTATTTTTAGAAAAATACATACCGTTTATATAATACATTCGTTTGGCTGCTTTCACACATTTTTTTAATATTTTTGTATATTGTTTATAGTGTTCTGTAATAACTGTGTCGTTAGTTTGATTCACTAGTATTTTAAGCAATCTTTTGTGTTGGCATGATTTTTTTATGCCTTTAGTTAGCCAACTTTTACTTTTTTTTTCTTTTTGTCTAATACGTTTGCATGGTATATATATGTTAAGTAATTCTTGCAACTTGTTTTCAAATGTGTTATAGTTATTATTTATGCTATTATAATATATGTTTTGCTTATTCCAATCAATTTTACTTAACGCATTTTTGAACATCATAATATTATAATTATTGAAACTTCTTTTGTATATATATTTATAAGTATTTTTATATTCTAATGGATTGTTTTCTGTAAATTCGTAGTGCAGACTTTTATGATCTGATATTCCTTTTTCTTCAACTGTTATTGTGTATTTTTTGTTATTGGTAAATAATAGGTCTATGCAAGTTGAACTAGTGCAAGTTTCTCTTGTGGGTTCATTTACAATTTGATGAAGGTCATATTCAAGCATCATATCTAAGAGTTTTTTATAATTGTTTGACTGGCCAAATTTATTTATGTTAAAATCTCCTGTGATGATAATATGTTTTTGGTGTTTTAGTTTTAGCTTATATAAAATTTGTTCTAGAACATGGAAAAACATTTCAATCTCACGGTCTGCTCTATATAGGGTGATTACAATTATATTGGAACTTAATTCTATTGCACAACATTCTATAACTAGATCTATTGAAAGTTCTGCGAAATCGGGTAAATTACGGTAAGGAATATGATCACGTAACATTATTGATACACCACCGCCTTTGTGTATCTTACGGTTAAAGCTTGCTGCAGTGACGTATCCGTTGATTTGAATTACATCTTTTTGTTCTTCTGAGATCCACGTTTCTGTTAGACATAAGACTTGGTATGGTTCGTCTACAAGAAGAGCTTCTATTATGTGTGTCTTATTCTTTAAGCTTTGTACATTTTGTATAAATAAGTTGAAATCAGTTTCGAAATAAATAGTTTCCCGTAGTGTCATCTACAGGTTGCTGGTTTTGTTCTATATTCTTAGTACAGCCTCTTTTTTGTTGTGTGTGGGTTTCTGTGCTGTCAATTGTGATTTCTTTACCATTAATAATTAGTTTGTTATCTCTTATTATTGCGTGCTTTCCGGATCTTCTTGCTTCTTTCAGGGTTTCAATTAGTTTTCTTCTTTCTAATAGGGATGATTCGTCTAAGTATTCTGTGACACTTAGTCCAGAATATTTGAAGTACTTGTTATTCAGTAGAATATAATTAGTCATTTTTTTGCTTAGGAACTCAATGACTAAGGGACGTCTGTTTCCTCGCTTCCCGATTCGGTGTATATCTTCAATGTGTCCAACGATACTTATATTCATTACCTCTCGGAATATGTTTTCGAGCGTTTTTTCTATATAATCGCCAGTTTCTCCCCATTGTTCTTCCAGGCCATGCAGAACTATTTTTTTGCAAGCTGGAGAGTCATTTTCTTTTGTAAGTTTATCTGTTTTTATTGATTTTTCTATATTTTTCAAATCATTACGTAGGCTATTATTTTCTTCCTGTAGTAATTTTATTTTCTCTGTAATTAAATTAATCTCGTTATTCATATTTTTTTGTTCAAGGCATATGGAACGGGTGCGTTGGTTAAAATCAGCTTTTAAGTTCTCTAATGCTGCGTTAACTTCACTTTGAACAGTGGCCTTTATTTGGTTGATTATCGAAATTCTATGGTTATCTAGTCGCTCGTCTAGTATTTTCGTGAAATTTTCGATCGATAAAGGGTTAGTCTGTATATTTATTGGAGTTGTCATGCTTACTGCTAGCGTAATATCTTCATTTTTAGATGAGTTATTTATGAAAGATGAAGCTGTCGGTATCGGTTTGTTGGGTGTGATAGTTACGTCCGGGGACGTCAGCGTATCTCCTAACTCGTTGAGTGTAATGGAACTCTCTACTGTTGTGTCTAGTGACATCGAGCTGTTTTGCGGCAGATCCGGGTTTCCTCTTGTTTCTGGGGCTGCATTTATTTTAGATGTAGCAGATTTCGATAGAGGAGTGCTCGTATTCTTTGTTTTTAAGCTAGGTGAAGGTTTTTGGCAGCATTCGCGACATTTCCAACTTGTTTTATTTGCAATAGTCATTAATTTAAATCGCTTAGTAGATACTCCGATGCGTTCCAGGCAATCCATGCAGTATCGATTTTCGCAAGAGGAACAGTCCAGTGAATGCCTACTGGAAATTCTTTTTTTGCATTTAACACATACCGCCGGAGGACCCATATTGAAGGAAGAGGTATTAAGTATAACGCCCTCTAATGGATAGCTGGGGAAAGGGCTTTATACTTCCAGTAAGCAGGCTGATCGTAGTTCTATGCGCAGTATTTAGATGGCAGTGAAAAAGCTTCATCAACTTAAGTATAGATGTCGCGGTATGTTCTATTTTTGATATTTCGTGTTTATTTACGTCCAGTTTTGGTGACACTTGGGCACAAATTACACTTTATGGTAAAGTTCGGAATATGAATAAACAGAATACTGGATAAAGATTAGTGTACTATTTCGCTTATTGCCTCTTTCGGGTTTTACGTGACGGCGCTGTATGGCGAGATTGTATCATATGGTGCTTGAGGTCAACGTCCGGTGAGCCGCGGCGCGCGTACCGATGAATTTTCTGGGCGGCAGTTATTTGGCGTTTGAAATAGTAAGGTTAGTTTTTGGCACAATGATATTTGCACTTATTGCACGTATGGTACTATTATTAGTTTATTAGGGATCTAATCTTCGGATGAAACACTTACTGGGATAAAGAAATAAGAGTTAAAAATTGTTTTCTTTGTGTAAAGTTCACAGTATTGGTCAATGGAGCTTGGTATCACTTTGCACTTTGTTTTACTCACTTTTGTCTTTTATTCTGGTAAATTTCTGTATGTCCACATTTGTGTTACTTGTTAAAAGTTTATTGAGCACTTTTTTCACTATGCGAGACGCGATAAACTACTATTTCTATTTTATTACGATTAAATTACGCGGGATGTTGTTGACCTGGCCAGTGTTGCCACACAGAGGCACCACCTTCGCTGTCCGAGTTCATTTCCAAGTATCTTTTTTATAACACTTGTTTGGTAAGGGCGGTAATTACAACCTTAGGGCGTAATAGCCGCAAGCGATATTACTCCCGCTACGCAAGCAAGCAATGGCGCGCTTAGACAGCAAGTGTGATGAAATAGTACATTACGACACAAGTGCGAAAACTTGGGTGTCTCTCAAAGTGAAAATGCCCATTGACGTAAAGAGGCTTCGGCCTCAGTTGGCATTTGTTCACAATGTCTTATTTTTATGTTGGTATTGTTGGTATTGTTTACAGCGGTCCCCGGCTTGGGCGGCGCGTCTACCGCCACGGGGGCGGCGCCGGCGCCGGCGCAGCGCGCGCGACAGCGGCGCGCGCACCGCAAGCATGCGCAGACCGACCACACGTAATGCCGCCACCTCGCATCCATGGACTCAACGTAGGACCCTTCGATGTTTTAAGTCCGCGGCTCGTGATGTGATGTAACTGATGTACCTACTTGACTTGAGCCCGATCTGCCGGTTTTATGCCCCGGCCACGACATTGGTCTAAGGCGACCAGCGGTGAGCGAATCCATGAGTGGGAGCGGGATGCCGATATAGGTACGAGAGGGAGCACGATACGTTTTCCGCTAAGCCGGTCGCCTTAGACCGATGTCGTGGCCGGGCCGTTATAGTATGCATGTAGCGGATTAATTTTCGAGTTATATATCCGAGCGACCCGAAGACTAAAACTATTGAAGGCGAATGTGAACGCTCTGATGAGATAAGTTTTCTTAGCGATATCCCCTGCTCGCGTTAGAAAACTAAATCGATAAAAAGTATGAGTGAGATCAATGGATATTGCAGTAAACTTTGATTGTCTATGAGCATCAGTAAGATCTATTCGTACGCATAATTGGCTGCGCACCGACGACTAGCTCGGAATGATGAATTCGATACGGGAAAACTCCGAACGATAATTGACAAAATGGAGATACCGGAGAACTACACCGCGCTAAGCTAAAAATATAACCTATTTTAAGTTTTACAAATATAGTAATAATTTCAACAGAGATCTAGAGACGGGGTGAGCTGGGCAGCAAATGGGGGCTAGTGTAGTCTAAAAGGTCGACGCATATCAAAATTGCTTATGTACCTACGGTAATTTAATGAGAACTTTACGATTTTACATGGACTTATGCAAGTTTTATATGCGTGTACAAAAATTATTTCTCACAGATTATAGATAGTTGCACTATACAATTTATCATAGCTATCACTCGATTCATCATGTTTATAACTAGTCCTACAATATCGGGTTAGCAGAAACAATTTCATCTGCAATACGAGTAAATTGCCCACCCTCATTTACTAAGGTGCCAAGATATTAGATAAAATTATAATATATTTAATATAATGAAGAATAGAGCTACCGATTACCTTAAAACGCTTGAAATGGCCAGCATAGAGTCACTTTGTAGGAATATTACAATCTTACTTAGCGTGTTTAGATCTCGAGGTTGCCATAATGATATTTGTATAAAACAGTTTGGAAACTTGTCATAGGTCCAAAAGGTATTGTTGCAATTATGTAATCCCAGTATTATTGAGTCAAGTCGTCCGTGTGCCATAGCCCCAGGTAGCAGCCCTCGCAATTGTACCAACTATAGATAAGCGTCTAATTTCAATACATTTTAAATTTGTTTGTATTTCTGACAAATTTATATAGCATTGTTGTCTATTTTATATAGAAATCTGTCAGTTCATGTCTATGTTAAATTGAAACTTTTTACAAAAAGCCATTCCTGATGCATTTTTTATGAAATATAGTTCCTACTGTAAAACGGGGTGAGTTTCAATCATACTACACACAAGATTCATGTAGGTACATAATGCCTTAAATCAAGCTAAAATATAAAAAACTACTCTTCTTTAAAAGTCTATCAAAGTATTCCCATAATTTCCAATGTCACCTCGTTTTATGGAGTCCTTTCTTCCATTATTATGATACTTGTTAAAAACTTGTTTGTATGTTTTCTCCACTTAATAATATCAATCGTTTTATACATACGTTGTAATCTTACAAGGTAGAAAATGTGAATAATGCACTCCACAAATGTAAAATAATAAATTATTAACTGCCATTAATAATAGATAGTAATGTACCTATAAGTTTATGGTTTTGTTTCGTGTAAATAAACCCACATAATTATGTTATACAATATGCTTAGGTAGCTACGGACGCATAGCAACATGATAATTGCAGAATGAATTACTCTATTTGGATCCAGTGTCTACGAAGTGGCCAAAAACTAAGTGAATTCCCTTTGCTTGTGTGATTTTTGAACTCAGGATAGGCTAGGAAGTTTTCTGAAATTAGAGAAGAGTCCATAACATTTCGGAATTAAGTAAAAGTATTAGGGATTGAAGTGTCACTGACCATTATGTGACAAAATATTGATGATGGGCAGCAGCGTCATCGCCAATCCGCTTGCCCAGTGTGGTGATTATGGGCATTTACCTCCTAATGCGTCTATACGCATTAGGAGGCCTACGTCCAGCAGTGGACTACCATAGGCTGATGATGATGATAATAATTAGTGCTTCGACTACTATCTAGATATACTTACAATTTCTGAAACTTGAAATAATTCGTCTAGGGAGCCTATTCTGCGTCCGAAAATCTCATTGCCCACGGGAATACCTACATATTATATTATTTTTAGGCCATCCTGTATATTCCAGTACTAGTGACGTATTGCCTCATTGTTACTTATGCAATGTTAATCTAGCCCCGTAAGGCCCAATGTGCAATAAAATACAATTCAAACCTTTTATAAACTCGATAAAGTAGCATTTCCTTTGTTTAATTGATTTTATAAACAAACAAAATTCAGCACTAGGTGAAGTGGCAGTGGGCGGGGCACATTGCGCGTAGAACCGATGGATTGGGGCGAGAAGGTTCTCGAGTGGCAGCTACGTACCGGAAGGCCTATGTTCAGCAGCGGACGTCTTTCGGCTGATATAATGTAAGGACACAGGAAGGTTCAAAATATGATTTAAAGAAAATAGTATGGTGAGCCTTACGAGGCCAGACGTGTGATAAGATAAACCATATTAATATGACCAGTGGTGAATCCTATTACTTTGACTACTGTAAATTAACCATATAAACCAGTCCATAGTACGGCTTTAGTGTTAACATTCCGGTATATTTGTGAGGACTGCAACTTTTACAATATGAATTGTAGCCTTATCCATATTAACCTAAATACTATTATAATTATTAAAATATTAATAATAATTGATATGATATTATATTTATTGCGACTTTAAACAGTTGTTTTTTTAACGCTGCATTTTATTAGGTGCCCAAGTTCGAGTCATCCAAAATTTTTTTTTCCTAACTAGTGCGGAAAAGTAAACTTTGCGCAAATTTCTCGCTTCGCGTGCGTAAATTTCTCTTTTGGCAGGCACCTTGTTATGAAAAAAGTCGTTCGAAACACGTGTAGAAACTTATTTTTAACTCGAGTGATTGTCGCCCTCGTTTCACTCGGGCTCCAACTTTCACCCTCGTAATAAATTTTTGTTTGCACTTGTATCGAAATGCACTATTATCTTGTTCCTTTTCCTAAATCCACACTGTCAACTGTTTGTGCCCACTTTTATTTTATTTTTGTATAATAATGAAGTTGATTCCATTTATTAAATATCTGATTATTGTTTATAGCTGAATTAAGGTCGACCCATACTGGATGCGTGTGCAACAGTAGATGGTATACGCGCACGTGCACTGCACATGCTGCACCAGCCTTCTGTGTGGCTCAGCCTTTAGTCAAGGTCGAAAGAGTCGATTAAGGAACCGAAAAGTTATTGACCACTCATTTATTGATAATTGATGATGGGCAGCAGTGCAGAACTATATCCTGATATAATTATGTGGGCAGCAACGTCATCAATCATCATAGTAGACACACTACTGCGATCGCCAACCCACTTGCCCAGCGTGGCCATAATAGTCATCTCCTAATGCGGCCATACGCATAGGTATCAGGAGGGGCCTATGTCCAGCAGGGATTTTAAAAAATGTCTATAATTTTTTTTGTAATAAATTCTTTAATGCATGTTATTTTAATAAGATGTATTATTATACTGTTTTGAAAAAATAAGTCCACCTGAGTTACTTACTGGTTCTTCTCAGGAACGGTGTAGGGTTTGAACCAGTAGTAGATTTTTTCTCTCTTAATTATGTCAGACGATTCGAAAATGCTCATTAATAAGCTTACTTGAATAAAGAATAATTTGACTTTGACTTTGAGGGGACTGAAATTGGCTGATGATAGGTACCAAATTATATTGATAAAACAGGTAAATCTATACTAATATTTATTTCGTGACATAATGAATAAAACTTAACAAGTTAACATGCCTATGAAATCATTAAAGAATTCATTATCACTTTTATATTTAAACAAATTACCTAACAACCACAGAAGCGCCTTCGAAACATCTTCATTTGCCATCATCACATTTTTCAAAGCATCTACTTTCACGGAAAAATTACTTAGGATAACATTATAAATTTGGTCATTAAGGGTTATATTAGCAAGCGTCCGAACAGCGTATAAAAATTCTAAATTCTCATTAACTTTGTCCATACATATCATGGTATGGTCTAGAAGTTTTAAGAGTAGTTCTTCGTACATTAGCTCGTTGAAATCATCCCGGCATGAGATTTGGAAGAGGAGATGCAGTGATAGCTGTCTCAGGCGTGTGTGAGAGAGAGCTTGGAGAATGGAAGCCGCGTGCTCTTTTCTGCAAAATAATAAATTCAGTTGTTTAATTGAGCCTTCAATAGCTTAACAAGTAAACTACAATTTACCTGTTATTTACGAAGCGAGCAAGTCCCACAGATTAACGTGACGTTAAGGCTGCGTTTGCACCGGAGATGTGCGAGGTAGCTAAGCAATGCAAGGCTGCGTAACTAGCAGGCGTAACGGTGTGAGTGTTTCCACCAAAAATGTGCGAGGTAGCTGAGTAGTAGGTACGCCGCCTCGCAACACATTCCTCGCACACATCTTTCCCCCATTGTTTGTATGGACAGGAACCTCGCTCCGCTGAGTTGTTTCCACCAAAGGGCTTGTCCATTAATCACGTCATACTGTATAGGGGGAGGGAGGGGTCAAGAAAAAATCACCAATTATCACCATAGGGAAGGGGGGGGGGGGAGTCATCGGACAAATCACGTAATTTTTTATTACTCTGCTGAACAGCATAATAGCTAGTAAAAATAATAAAAAATCTTTAAAGTTTCAACAACATTGCGAATATTTAGCTCGTAGTTGCCAAACAAGTCTTTTCCCATCACATGATTCACGTGTGCTTAATAAAGTACGTAAATTCAAGTGTTATTAATAGGACTACTTAAGTTGGCAATAAATTACACATCATATTGGCTGGCTTGGCTGGGGGGGACCAAATATCACCATGGGGGATGGGGGGTCCAAAACAGGCCAAAATCGTATGACGTGATGAATGGACAAGCCCAAAGCTAAGCGAGGATAGGAATATGAAGTGTTTCTATTGGTTGATGACAAACACATCCCTCGCAACGCATCCTCGCACATCTCTGGTGGAAACGCAGCTTAAAAGTCCTACTACTGCAAAAATCTAAATTCATAATTTTCAAGGATTTTTTTGTCACTCGCAACGAAGGCGTCATTAGAGTGAGAGAGAAAAATTTGCGGATTTCGTTGTTCGCGGTAGGGCCGCAGTGCTGATAGCCTACCGTGAACCTCGATCGACGTGTTACTCTCTCGCACTTGTAAACTGATACGTAAGTCTGTCTTCTTCCACGGAGCCCTGTGACGTTAGAAGTGACGCAGGACATGTACATGTGCTTTAACCACGTGATGTCAGATTCAGACGTTACGACAATACATCCCACGATACCAAGAGACGCAATGAATTACCTGAACTGATCACTAAATGCAGTGATAATTAAGAGTGCCTCGGCACCAGCGTCGCTGACATCATTATCCTGTGACGTCAGAAGTGGGATCAGTGCTGCCACGGCACCTTGCGACGTTAGAAGTGACGCGGTATCCACGCTGGAGGCCGCTGCGTTAGCCAATGCCCAGGCACAGGTTGTCTGTCGAGTGAGAAAAAGTTATTGACTATATTTTTAGTAATAAAAATGTCACGTACACGCTGATGGTAGTGGCAGTTGACAAGAACCAAGTCTTAGTTGGTAGTTGTAAACAATTTTCAAGTCATTGTGAATAGTTTCTTATATATCACAACCTATCCAATATTTTTAGTGACATAAGAGCGTGTCAAGATACTACTGACGGTGATTGGTGATTGCATTTAATAAATAAGTGCTACATTAAAAAGTATAAAAACTGACTTCAATTTTATAGTTATATTTTATTCTTTAGTTTATTTACTTTTAATTTGATAGTCTACTTTAGATTTAATTATTACTTATGTTATACCTTTTACATGCACAATTTGTACCGTTTAATTAATAGTACTTCAACTGATTTCCCCAATATCCCATCATCAGACCTCGAACTCGAATAAAAAAAAAATAGTTTTAAAAATGTTTCTCGGAGCTATTGAGTTGGAATCTAACATACATACATACAAACAAAAAAAGTACTGTGGATGTGAGAATGTCCTTTTTTGGAATCGTGAAAAAACTCACCGCCAACTCCTTATGCAAGCTAGATAGCGCAGCAATCAGGTATGTTCCTGCTGCTTTAGCCACCGCGGTACATGCCCGCAAGTCTCCTAGGAACAAATTGCATATACAACCAGCCGCATGCAACGCTCGCTGGGCGTCGTGACCTGTTAAGAGTAATCTAAATATAAAATCATGAACTAAAATACCAACAGGTGATACTAGTGTACAGATGAATCGTTTATAGATGATTTAAGGGATCATCCATTAATTACATCACACCTCAAGGGGGAGGGAGGGGGTCCACAAAATGTGACACATCGTGACAGGGGGAAGGGAGGAGTCCCATGTTTGTAACCTCACATTCCTCACATACATGAACATTGGACAGAGGAATTTTTAATATTTTTTTTATTGTTGTTGATTTTCTCTTTGTTCATTTTATAAATTATTTTAAGTACCTAATCCTAATAAAAAGTTAAGTTTCAAAGTGATGTTGTAATTTTTACCTTCCTAAACTAAAAATTGAAATGTGACATCACACTAAGGGGGGAGGGTGTAGTTAATTGTGACCAAGTGTGACAAGGGGGGAGGGAGGGGTCAAAAAATCATGAGATTGGTGTGATGTAATTAATGGATGATCCAAGAGGTTTATTTATGTTTATTATTATTCTTTATTTCTTAAATATTGAATATATAAATCTCAAAATATTTAATATTTATTTATTGCTTTAATTACCAGTTAATTCTCTCACTAGGCCCCTGAGAGCCCCTTGTGTGTTCAGCACCACTTCAATATGCTTCCGGTTACCCAGTAAACTGTTTTTCAGAGTACTAAGCTCTGCTGTACTTAGTGCAGTTTTATTCTTCAGTCTTGTTGCTATCTCAGCAATTACTGCTGGTGTTATGCTGAAAATGCCAAAAATGGCTTATACTTGGTGTTTTCTATAACCAGGAGCAATAAAATGTACTATGTATTTTGTGATATACGATAAGTGACAAACAATGTCAGATGAACTGATGAATATTAACATTGAAAGTATGATTTAGTTTCTTTAAGAATCAATTTATAACTTCTGTTAAAGGATACAACACCTGGTAGAAATTGTTTGTTGTTTTAGTTTTAATTATAATAGTTAAGCATTTTCGGTAGGTAATTTATATACCTACGTGAGAAAAACAGGAATAATTGATTAGATTCATTTATATGCGGGTTCAGATTAACCTTTATTAAAAAAGTTGTTGGATATAACAATATAATAGTTGTTATATAACAATGCAATGTGCCATGTCTAAGATGTAGGGACATACTAGCATAATAGTAATACTTTATAATATTTTCTTCGGTTACCGCGAGGATTACTCATGAAATAAAACTATGAAAACGGATAAACTCGCGTATATTAACTAATTTTAACTTCATTCCGACGTTTCGAATACTTTACAGGGTTCGTGGTCTGCGGATGAAGTTAAAATTAGTTAATATACGCGAGTTTATCCGTTTTCATAGTTTTATTTCATGAGTAATACTTTAATTTAAACCACCACCGCAACCTTCTAATAACGACGAACATACCTACAAAGAAAGCAACAAATTGATTTAGAATACGCATATCGAAGCTCCGAATGCAGTTCCATACAAGAGTAAAACTTTAACATACTTTTTATTAACGATGTGTCGACGAGTATCGGTTACATCGTCTCTTTGAGCCCGTCTGCTCACAGTTAACGCAGTACGCGAGCTCTCTCGGATTACGTCCACAGGCTCCTCCATTATAATAATTCATAAATAAAATAGAACCTTCGGAAATACTCCCGTATTCAACAAGTTTTAGAATTGAAATTTGATTTGATTTGACAGTTTTTGACAATCACTTGGCAGTACAATAAGAACTGTTCCGTAATTTCCATGAGCCCGTCACCATAGAAAGCGTATAAGTTGCTTAGTATTATAATTTCAATTATTAATTGAAACAAAATTTACTACAATTCTTCTAACTTACATTTTTTAGAGATTTCTAGATGCACTAAATTAGTATGTTGCAGAAATATTGTACAGTCGTTTTTATTTTACCAATCAATCAAGTCTGAGAGTTTCTGAGCGCATTTCTGTGTCATCTGTCATCGATTATAGATCTGACATTTCTGACAGCCGTCCTGTGTCATCACATGTGAAGATTATTACGTCGTTACGTTTTCGGCATTTTTGGCTTAAAATTAGATCTCAACGTGTCAGTTTCAACAGATCGTGCATTTAATAAACGCTTTTTAAAATGTCTGACTGGGATACGGTTACTATTCTTCGCAAGAAGCCTCTGAAGGCATCAGCATTGAAAACTGAACAGGCTGTGAATGCGGCACGCCGTCAAGGACTACCCGTCGATACTCAACAGAAATATGGAGCAGGAACTAATAAGCAGCATGGCACCACTAAAAATACGGCAAAACTGGATAGAGAAACGGAAGAATTAAAACACGAGAAGATTCCATTGGACCTTGGCAAGCTTATTATGCAGGGACGTCAGGCAAAGGGTATGAGCCAGAAAGATTTAGCGACAAAGATTTGCGAGAAGCCTCAAATTGTGAACGACTACGAAGCCGGCCGCGGGATCCCGAATAACTTGGTTCTCGGGAAGATTGAGAGGGCAATTGGAATAAAACTTCGTGGCAAGGAGCGCGGCCAACCCCTGCAGCCTCCTGGAAAGAAATGAGGGTCTGGGAGGCGAAGACTACTCAGATTGTTAATTGCATAAATTATATTTCTAACTCATATTGCTGTTAGACGTGTTTCTATTTCTATCTAAAAACATAAAACTTGTATGGTGTATGCTGCATTTGTTTCTTTCATAACACAGATTATTCTGTCATCAGAAAAGTTGTCTGATCACCTATTATGAGCAGTATAATATTGAGCCAAGGTAAAAAAGAAATAAAAGTGTGTTTGCTTTTACAAGCTTGCCAATAAAATAAACTGATTAGAATTACAAATTTAACAGTTGGTGAAGTTAATTAATGCAAACACGAAGAGAACAAAGTGCCTCATATTCCTGCATAATAAACATGAAGCATTAAAATAATAGGTATACTCCTTTTATAGGCTGCCATGAAGGAAAATTTTTTTGGACTGGCTTTTGTTGGTTTTATACATATTCTGAAAAAGATAGTTTAAACGAAGAAAAAAATCTAGGCCTGCTCTTCATTCCAACAATAAATACATGCTTTTCTAATTAAATGAGGATTTTAAGGGTCAATCACTTTTTTATGTCACTCGTTGCCATGGTTACGTTCTCCTGGGTCACCCTTAAAATCACAGTTTAGCAACATTAAAATCGACAAAAGTTTGAATTTTTTGACAGTTATGTGGCCTTTCCAAGGTGGGTCATCCACTCATCATGATAGTAGAGTGTGCATGATACTTTCCCCTTGTTGTCCCCTGGGTGATGTGACAGAATAACAACAAATAAAAAGTGATTGACCCTTAAACAATCAAATATTGAGATATGTTACCATTAGATGCATTTATTCACTGAGTACCTAGTTTACTCTGCCAATTCAAAAGGTTTGGAAGATTTCGAAGTGGTAAATCCATATTTTTTACATCTTTGCCGTGGCAATTAGCTTAACTCGTAATTAATCATACTTTGTATGGGGTTGAAAGGCCTAATACTGCAGTGAATGTGTTATTCTGATCTTGGTTGCCACACTGTAATAGTATGAGTAGGTACCTATGTATATTTGTATATCTCCACCAAGCTAAGGTTGCATCATGGTCAATTACAGTAGGGTGGGAGTGGTGGAGTGAAGTGACATGACATGTGTCAAAACAATCTCTTGGTAAACATGTGATATAATAAACAAACCCCTCCTTCACTGCTCTTATAATGCTCAGCTCAGGATCAGATGAGTCTGAGTGTACTCACTATTTTGACGTTTATTTTGCTTGACCATAGAGCTTGCTAGGTAATTAATTTTGTTTTGGGGTTTGTATCAGCAGTAAAGGAATGACTGGAAATGACTGTTTCCTACACCTGGGTCGCGTTTTATAAAGTTACAATTTACAATTTCGCTGTTTGCCTCTCTTTCTAGCCAATAGGCTACTTGACCCATTTTTAAAGTTTGTCGTATATTATTTATCAATATCGGATTAACGGAAGAAAAATATAAATATATTTTTTCACGACCTAGAAAACCGCAAAATTATAACTTAAAATTTAAATTTTCGTAACCGCGCGAAAACGATACTAGCCATGTTAATGCTTAGATTATCTGTGTGACGTCACTCAAATCGAAAACAAACATTTTGTCATGTCACTTATGTTATGTCAATGTCACAGCAAAGCTACATGCCTACATGTCCATGGCGAATTTCACTCTTATAAGATTCGACATGAAGTTAGTTTAAGATCCTATGACGTCACATCATGGCCGACACCGTTTTCAGAGTACGAAATTAAAAAAAATTAAACAAATTTTTCAATGAAAAATATGTACCCATCAAACACTTTTAATACACCGTAATCGAAAAATATTGATCTTTTCAATAAATACTACAGAAAATAATATTTTTTTGCACTAAATTTGATATGAGTCAAGTAGCCTATTAGTGCGTGCGTTAGAGAGGCAAACAGCGAAATTGTAAATTGTAACTTTATAAAACGCGGCCCTGATTGTAACCTACAGGATGTAGTCTAAGAAACAAGATGGCGACTGTATGACGTCATCATACATAACATACATTCATGATCATTTTTGGAATTTTAAAAACATTCATGCGAAATTATATCTATTGTAGAATGATAAGATAGTATTCAACTCCATAAAAAGCGAAAAATGGCTGGAACATTCACAGTCACACATTAGCAGTTGAAGCTAATCAAGGACTATTTTTTTTTAAATCCAAATATTGATCAAATTAAATTGACATTTCTAAATTTAGACTAGGCCTCCATGGATCTTTATAGGGTTTAGGTTCTAGTACAGTCACTAGCGTAGTCAACAACTAAGGCAGAAAAGATATACAGGTAATAGTTTTAGGGTGCGGCTACACTGACGTGGAGCGGAGCGGAGCTGTGGGAACTCGGCCAAAGAGACCGCATCACAGTGTTTCGAATTCGAAGAATGTAATTGGTCAATTTTGCACAGCTCCGCTCCGCTCCGCGTCAGTGCAGCCGCACCCTTATCATAGGTCTAAGATTGTGTTATTTGCGGCCTTTGTTGTGTAAGATTTTACTGTGACTGTACTTACGTGAAAAAAAAAAACAAACACGAAAACATCAACGCCCTTTATTTTTCTTAAATTATGATATTCGATATTTTGCACATACAAGTTGAGCTAAAGATAGTAGCAACTAAGTTATTAAAATTAAGTACATAATGTAAATTGGTATGGGATAATATTATTCTTAAATTGTTAACTGGTCAGTACTGTCAGTAGATAACCATATACAGGGTGTTTCCGGGGTCGAAATCCCAACTGTGAATAACGTGTTAAGATGGTCTTTCTGAACAAGGTTTCCCATGGAACAAATATGAATATCGCGAAAAAAAAATAACTGATTTCATATTGACCGCTGCAGCAGTGTCCATAATTTCCAGCATCGTTTCATAATTACCTATGAAAACACATTTGGAAAGGATTAGTATGGTAAAATGCATACATATTAATGAACTCGAAACTTTAATAGTCGTAAAAAAAGAATGTTTTTCATAATTATATGTCCCATGGGGAACATTGTTTAGAAAAACAATCTTGACACGTTTTTCAGACTTGGGATCACGACCCCGGTAACACCCTGTATTGTGCCATGTAAATGTAAACCAAGGGGGCTAGCACATCTTGGGTTTGACAGCAACTCGCGGCCCTCTCTCGTCTACATGGTACGCACACGGCACCCTAGAGACCCTACGAGTCCTACGACGGTGACACATGTAAGTCACAAATTAAATACTATCGAGAGCAATTAAGAATCTAGTCAACAAATTACAGAAGGAAAAACCGCCTTACATTTAACATAATAAGGTGCAAATTTGCCTTGAATTTTATAAGGACGTTATTTCTGTGGACCTTCAGTTACATTGGAGTTTGGGTGTTAGCATTAGCACTTTTCTGTTCAAGCAAGTGTAACTTGCATGAATAGTAAATTGAGCCGTAAATTGCTAAAGGTCTAATATACCTAAATTATTAGTAAAGTACCTCGTGTGTCTAATGGTATAGAATTTGAATGAAATGTCCTATTTTATACAATACGAACACGTTACTGGTACAGTCAACAGCAAAAAAACGTATGTACTTTTTTACCTTAATGCGATGTAATACGGGCCAAAAGTACCGCCAACACCGAAATTTGTAAAATTCGGGGATTTGTCTCTATCAAAATGTGTCCCTTAACTTTGCGGATTTCGTAGTCCGCGGTAGGGCCGCTGTCTCTTTGTAACCAATACAATCAAAAAGAGACGGGTACTTTAATTAAATTCATCTATACCTACATACATAACCGAAGTTTGGTATAAGGGTCGGTACTTTTGATAGGTAACCGCTGAGTTAGTTTAGCCGTTAAATTAAAATGTAGCCGGCGGTTCAGTGGCAGAACCAACTATTTCCAACTACCTAGTTAATAAATTTAATAATACATTTCGATGCAAGTGTCGCCCTCGTTTCACTCGGGCTCCAACTTTCACTCGAGTTAAAAATAAGTTTTTACACGTGTATCGAACGACTTTTTTCATAACGAGTGCCTTAAAAGGTAAAATTTACTCACGCGAAGTGTGCGCAAAGTTTACTTTACTGCACTAGTTAGGAAAAATATTTTTTAGCAAATAAGTTTTCTATGCCATTGACATAAAATACTATCGTGAAAACCAATTTTCAAGGTAATAGGTGTTTGTGTCTCTAACCCGGGGCGTACCCTAGGTACTACCTACTCAGGCTGTTTGTAAATAAAAGAGACACGGCGATACTCGCCCAATGGTAATAGCTGATAGCTGGGCGAGTATCGTCGTGTCTCTTATAATACATTATACGGGAGTGCGTATCTTTTGTTCGTGTTTATAACCGATAGTTCATAGTTTAGTGGCTCGCGGTGAGACCAGTGCCTTAGGGACACACCATGTAATAGTACATTGTGCATCAAGGGAGGTAAGTACGGAATTACTAACGAGAGTGTTAGAAGCCCGACGCCGTTAGGCGGAGGGCTTTTATGACTCGAGTTAGTATTCCGCTTACCGACCGTGATGCATACAATGTTTTTCATCACACTTGCCGACGAAAAAATAAGTTTTAAGACATAACATTATTAAATGACGTACTGACATTTCTATTACTCCCTAGGGAATTTCACTTTTCTATTACTCCCGCAGCGCGCGCAAGTAATGGCGCGCTTACGCAGCAAGTGTGATGAAAATAACAATTAATTTAATGTCGTGTTTTGGTAATTTTCGTTAAGACTACACTTAGTCCCTACTATCCTGGCTCAGAGCTCAACTCATATGAGCTTATCTTGTAAATTTATTTATTATTTTTATTCGTAATACATGCACCTACTTTATGTAGGTTTTAATACACTTAACCTTAGTAAACGGTAGCTTAGACAATTATTTACATTTATCACTATTTGTCTTTTGAAATACAGGCAATATTTACATACTGGGTTGTGTATTAAATACAGTATTTACATTTTTTACACTTAACAAATATGATATGATACAAAAACTGTACATTTACAATAATATCGGTTAAATATTTGGATAATTTAAATATGGAAGCGTTTCTTTTATATACACGATAAAAATTACGATAATAATTTGTATATTAGGTACCTACTTAACGTAACTAGGCGTACAGGGGCCTATTTTTCGAAAGCTTGAATCTTGTAATACAAGCGGAATTCCTTATCTAATTAATGAATATAATTTTCAAAAGGGACTTCCACTTGTATTTAAAGCTAAAAGTTTTTGAGAAACGGCTCCCAGATCTAGTGAGTAATCGTTCCCAATTGTATTTTTACGGAATCGTCCGAATTTATCTTTCTGTCTCAATGGGCTTCAGAGCAATGGAAACTAAAGTACAGTCTACCAATCTGAATCCTAGGCCACTCAGGAACTATGTCAATACGACGTTATTTATTATTATTTAAAATTCAGGCAGATAGTTGAAAACAACTGGGGCCTATTTCTCGAAAGCTTATAACTTATAATCCTTATCTAAATAATATTTTTAAAATAAACTTCCACTTGTATTACAAGTTACAAGCTTTCGAGAAACGGACCCCTGATATAAACCCGTATCCTGATATCATCCTCTTCTAGGTTGATCTCATATTAATTATGTCTATCAAATCAAATCTATATTTAAAAATGTTTAGGTTGGCTGCTGAGTAGTTTCAGGTAAACATAAAAGTAAAATAAAAATATAAATGAGATTGTCAGTCTTACTACCGACTTGTTATTTTGACATGGTTCTAGAATGCCCTGGGATTCTGATTGGTTGAATGTACATTGTGACATAGTATGAATTCGGATTATATCCGTGAAAAAACGAAAGGAAAGGATTATGCACGACACTAGTGGGAAGATCCCTTGGTACAGTCAACGACAAAAGTATGTTAGTATACCTACTGATTCACCTTAGGCCAGCCGTACACCTGTAAGTTCTTATGTAAGTTATAGTGCCATACTAAGGAATGAGATAGTGATATTCACCTCTCATTCCTTAGTATAGCTCCGTCCCTATAACTTACATAACAACTTACAGGGTCGCGTTTTATAAAGTTACATTTTACAATTTCGCTGTTTGCCTCTTTTTCGCACGCACGTATTGGCTAGAAAGAGAGGCAAACAGCAAAATTGTAAACTGTAACTTTATAAAACGCGACCTTGTGTACGGCTGGCCTTATAATTTGTAAGGTAAAATGTAGGGACAGGTTCGTATTTTGCCCTTGACTGTAATTATTTGGGTCAATCACTTTTTTTGTTGTTTTTCTATCTCGTGATCCAGGGGACAACAGTTTGCTAGAAGAAAGTATCCTGTGATTTTAAGAGTGACCCAGGAGAACGTAACCAGGGCAACGAGTGACATAAAAAAAGTGATTGACCCATTTAACAATAAGTAAACTTACGGAATTAAATAGTCGAATATTAAACTACAACTTTAATTGTGTTATCGATATACGACATTATAAATGAGTAGAGTATTGTTGAAGAGAGTACAAATAAATAACTACAGAGTAATCGTTATAGGCAGTAGTAGTAATGGAAATATGGGTAAAGGTAACAAGGTTATTTTCTCTGAAAAACAAGATAGCTATTTATAGTAAATAAATATGTAAATAGTACTTCGACTGTTCCGATAAATTAATTTCTCCTCTCTGTTTATTTTATATCATTCGTACCTAGTTATGTCGTGACTTTTGGATTTGCTGGAGTTTACCCACTAAAAGAGACCTCTAGCACAGGCGGAGATAGACGGAGAGGATTTTTAGTGGGTAAACTCAGGGTCCCATTAGCCCATAAGGATCCGTCTCCACACCCGGGTGGTATGCGTAATGCATTATCCCTCTCTTTAAATGCTACGGCATCCGCTTACCATTAGGTGCCCCGCAAGCTTGCTTGCAATAGTCGTGGTAGGAATGAGGTTTTTTTTTGTAAATGTAGAGTGTTCTTTAATAATAAAAAATAATATAGGAAATAATAGGCAAAAGTGAATATATATTATGTAGTATGCTTATAGGGACCGTGTGCAATTCTAAACACAACCTTAATGTAAAATTTTTGATAAAATCACCATTTGGTGAAATGAAATAGGTATCAGATAACAAAAACATTTTACGAGTTGAGAGTTTTGTGTAGGTAAATGAAATATGCGATAAAGGCTTGATGGAACTTAAGAAGTAGTTAAAAAATAATTTCAAACATGTACTTAATTTTTCAAACTAACATGACGACATTGGCTAAAACTGATAGGGGACCTACTATTATTAAAAATATTTATTCAGTTCAATACTTTGGCCTATGTTATACTTGATTTTTAGAAAGGTTTAAGATACTACACGTTATTGGCTGCAGAAATATGCGTATCCGTTTCACGAACGAAATAATGCAAGTACGCACTTTTGCAGTCAACCGTACATAAATATTGAAGAAAGACAAAAGTGTTTTCTCAAAGAGTGAGGTGAGACAGACGAAGAAGAACAAGGGATAGTATGATATTTGATCAGTTTTAGGTGAAGTAGCATGAATATAATAGGTATAACAATTTATACAACAACAGGTTTTCTTGTCCTGCCCTTGCAAGAGCACGATCTCCTTTTAAACACATCATTATTGTTTACTTTAGGGAACTCATTTAAAGATTTGGTGGAATCTCGTTGCTATAATGCCTCTGGTTTGTTATTGATTATCTTGACATTGCTAATTTTGTCTTCTTTCTTTTGTTCTTTGTCCAGTAGTTGGCACGATTGACCGTTGGCTAGTTTGGTGAAGTCTGCAGTCTCTGTCTGGGTCTCTTTGTCGGCACATATCGCCCCTGGAATGAGAGAAGGCAAGACATTTACAGAAGTTTTTCAAAGATGCGGTGGGAATAATTCACTACTTCCTAGTCTCCATCCGGGACAAATAAGGATACAAAGGTCGCTGGAAAAGTTTTGCAACAAATAGAGAAATATGAACGCCGAAATTTTCAATGTACCTACCTAACGATATGGTTTTTGGTAAAATTAGAACACGTTTTACCGCCAAACATTGCATATGAAAGAGTTTCAAAAAAGTATATGTGGCAGGTCACCACTTTGTTTCACAGTTCTGTACGTAGGTTAAGTACTTACCTATTGTAGAACTTATCTTCTTTTTTAATTGATTTCTATCAGTAATACAATACTCATAACTACAATAAAAACTTCGCCAAACTGCAAATTAGTGACCTATGTAAGGTATGATGATGGCAATAAATGGAATTATTTTCAAGTACCTATCTCTACTAATTTGCTCCCCAATAAGTAATACATGGATTTTTTTAAGTGTTCCTTACTTCTCTACTCGATTTTTTGGCTTCATTCAAAATTAGAACTGCGTGTCCTTATCGTTGTGAGCGGCCTAGTCAATAAAAACTTACGCTTGCTCGCTGAACGTGGCACGGAGTGCGCGGGCGCTGGCTTCCTGCTGTAGCGCACTGGCATGATGCTCTGGCGCACGTTGCGCTCGGGCCGGATCAGGATTATGTACAACTGGAAAGTCACAACATTTTGTCAGGGAAGGAGTTGTCGACTAGCAACCCGCAACAACACAGTGTAACTCACAAAACAAAAATAGGTAGGTACCTATCTTATTTGCCTAATGCTTATTGTCAACTACTTGATTGTAAAGTCCTGTCCCACTTCTAGATCACAGGACAAATATGATAGGGGGTACCATTTCAGACATTAAGCGAGTCCAATGTCTTTCTACTAGATTGCGCATGTTTAAAATAGGTACCTTAATATCTCAAAACAGTCTTTTAAAATTCTTCTGGTTTTGATGATTCACATCATCAGCCTATCTCAGTCCACGGCTGGACGTAGGCCTCACCTATCAACTATGCGTATACACGCATTAGGACGTAAATGCCCATAATCGCCACGCTGGGTAAGCGGGTTGGCAATCGCAGTAATATGTCCACTGTGATGACGCTTGGCTATTACCCATCATCAGTCCTCTGTCAAAGAATGGCTAGTTACACTTCAATGCCTTAGTCGACTCTTACGACACCCGCGGGAAGAGTATTCTTACTGCCGTCACCACACGGTACGTTTAAAGCTTTTATTGATTGAATTAAGAGAATATTGTCCAAGTGATGCAGATGTTTTTTTTTGGAAAATAAATTACATGCAAAGTCTCAATGGACCGCACTGTACCTTAGGTGAGAAGAGACAGACTAGGGTGACACTGGCGCTAAGCGAAATGGTGACGGCCATGCTGGTCACCCGCAGGGGTACGTGGCTCGCTGTGCCGAAGTACAGAGGGACGAAGGCCAGCCAAATCACACAAGTGGTGTACATGGTGAACCCTGAAAAAAAAAATATAAAGAGTTATATAACGGCCGGATAACTGAAACCACAATAGGAGTCTTCAAAATAGAGTTTTGAAAATTTTTATTTTTAGGATTTAACTAACTACCTACATATTCGGAGAGTTTGCCCATTATGGGAAATAAACTCTATAATATAATAATAAAAAACAATACATGTCACTTTCGCACTGGCAAACTTGTTAGAACCTGGCTTACTACCGTGAAAATCGAAATTCGTAAATTTCGAGGATTTTTCTCTGTCACTCAACTGAAGGCGTCATTAGAGTGAGAGAGACAAATCCTCGAAATTTACGAATTTCGTTTTTGCGATAGGGCCGCTGACGGCAACAACGACAAACAATTAAACGCGCGACCATCATAAGCCTAAGGCACCTAATGATCCATGAAATGCGAGTAACAATTTGACTTATAATTACCGTATTTATCTGTGTCACCAATATCATCATCATCTCTCTCATTACTTTGAAAATGAATTTGCTGGAGTTTTTAAAGTTGTAGATATCCTTCATAACTGTACCTTGAAAGTTTTTATTGATATTTAAAACAAGTTGTTTTGGTGGGTGGTCTATATTTACGAAAAGATAAAATTTTGCTATCTTCCCATGCAATACGATGCTGTAGGGATCGTTACCGGAAACCGGATACCTATTAATATTATATAGCGCTACGAGTAGAATCCCTTTAGAAATGTAAACCTGGATTCGTTGCCTGAATATGAAGGCACAAATATTGGAACTCCAATCCTTGCAGCTAACAACTAGAGGTATAGATTCCAATAATCTGAAAGTCAGGTAGCAGAGGCCTGAAGACGTATCAGCCGATACTTTACTTACTTTACTTATTCTCTAACGTGCGTAGGTACATCATCATAGAGGGTAACACATTATTGGAATCGTGTGCTAAGTTTGTCTGCTGCTTTTTGAAATCATTATAAAATGTGTGTGAGTGCAGTAAGTACTTAATTAATTGATACTACATCATTTAGCTACTGAAGTAGCAGAATGCAAGCCCAATTAGAACGGGACGGACGTTGGCATTTTATTCAACGCATATTTATTTAGGTAACATCATATCATTTTCATCCCTAGTTTTGTGTTGTACTTACTCTGAGACAGATATATAATCTGATTTTTTTATCGAGACTCGAGCTTTGTGTATTTTTATCGAGACACAAGCTGCCAAAGCTGCCTGGAAGTTTCGGATTGAAGCAAGCGCTCAGCTGTGCTCGGCAGATTTTGATTGTATGCCTTTGAATGTGTCAATCACAGTTGACCAATACAAAGGCTCTTGATGTAGTGTGAGCGGCAGGAAAGGTTATTCGCATATAGGTTATTTCCAACTAGACAAAAATCCGGACAACGGATAGTATGCCCGTTCAACGTTCAGCTCGTACGTACGTTTCAAATACTATGAGTTTTACCAGTGGAGGAGTATTTACAAAACCCTCAATTTATCAGCATATTAAGTGGGTCGATGTGCGAGACTCACTAGGTCGCTCATTGTTCGGGGCTATTGTGTGAGACAATGCTCGCCGTTGACACGCGAGGGCGGGGGACTGATGTGATTGAGCTCGGAGTAATTAACACTGGGGACTGAGGATTTTGATCGAGACTTGCTGTATTCTCGGCATACAGATCTATCTTCCACACTGATATTACAATTTTTTAGGCGGCTACATTCAGAGACCTTCATTGTTCAAGCCTGTCTGTTGTGAGGACTTTCAAACATAACTTGTGTAAATCAATCACTACGAACGTGTTAACTGAGAATACGGTATATTCAAATATTCTCTCTGATTTAGTAAAGACAATTGTAAGTGGGTTGATAAATTCGTATGAGAGATCCTCTAAATTGTGATTGAGGCCATTGTGCGAGCGAATGCGTTGAGAATTTCTATTTCAGATTACGGGTTTCTCGGAATATGAGTAGTCGTAACATTAAATTTCCATTGTATCATTATAATTTTGGTAAAATAAAATAAGTGTACCTACGAGTCTTTAACCTAAAGCCCGGTAAAGTGTGAATATTTTGTGACGATTTAATTCAGACGACTTTACCTTTTCTGGTTCATGATTTACCTACGTTCCTTTGACAGACATAGCATAGAATAGAGGTAACTGACATTCTTCGGGTGCGGATTGCGGAACCTAGCAAAATTATAGGTACCCCTTTTAAGCAAATAATAACTACTAGCGTAACAAAAGGAGGAGATAATCCTCGACGTTGACACATGATCTCGGGGGACTGAAGTGATTGAGCTGGGAATAATTAACGTTGCCGAAAAGCAGAGGATTACAAGTTTGG